>JAPVLO010003474.1:0-20316 GCA_027257055.1 Cephalopachus bancanus | reverse complement strand
TTGAGTACATATATATACTTTTAACTGGAATCTCACTCTGTCACACAGTGTTGTTTTTTTTTTTTTTTGAGTTGGAGTCTCACTCCATCACCCAGATTGGAGTGCAGTGGCCACTCCAGCCTCGAACTGCTGGGCTCCAGCTATCCTTCTGCCTCAGCCTTCCAAGTAGCTAGAACTACAGGCACGCACTACCATGCCCGGCTATTTTTTTTTTTTTTAGTTGGAGTCTCACCCTGTCACCCAGACTGGAGTGCAGTGACTGCTCCTGGCCACCGCAGCCTCGACCTGCTGGGCTCCGGCGATCCTTCCTTCTCAGCCTTCTGAGTAGCTGAAATTACAGGCATGCATTACCATGCCCAGCTGATTTTTTGATTTATTGTAGAGATGAGGTCTCGCTGCCCAGGCGGGTCTCGAACCCACGGGCTCAGGCAATCCACTCACCTCAGTCTCCCAAATGCGCGGGATTACAGGCTGAGCCACCGAGCCCAGCTTAATTTTTTATTTATTGTAGAGATGAGGTCTCGCCAATTGCCCAAGTGGGTCTCGAACCCGTGGGCTCAGGCAATCCACTCACATCGGCATCCCAAAGCACTAGGATTACAGGCTGAGCCACTGAGCCTGGCTGAGCATAAATTTTTTAGAATTGCATTTGAAACCTCTCCAGGATAGAAAACCATAAAGCAAAAATTATATAATATCTGTTTGTGATGTTCCTGGAAATTCTAAAACAAATAACAAAATTACCTCTATTCATATATTTCAGCCAAGATGCAAAAAGAGAATTTAAAAAGAGATTGAGATGAACTTCCTAAAAATGAAGAGGATGTCCCCATGTCCCCAAAGCAATAGAACAGCAGTCTGATTATGCAGTCCCTTATGAACCATTCAGAGGACTTTGATTTCCACACTATTATTAAAAGGAGATCATCAAAGAGGTAAAGTTTTTGGAGAACTTCAGACTATGGAACAGTGATGTGAAAGCAAGAGAAGGAACCCCCAATTTCTTAGAAACCATTTTCTGCATTTCTAAGAAGCCCTTCAGTGATGCCAGTGCTTCTGGTTCAAGGAGAATATTGTGTCATACCTTCACCACGTGGCAAAGCCTGGGTTTATCTCAGCTTATGTGACAAGTAAACAAAGTTGAGAATCTTCAATTCAAAGCAAGTTACATGCAACTAGAATCAGAGAAAGAAAACCTTCGAGATTAAATGTAACAAGTTTTGTTAAATTTTTCCAAGGTATTTATTAATAATATAGAAAAATAATTAACTCTATATTGGAAAAATCTGTCAGAAGGGACCTTAATAAAAAGAACAAAGTTAATTTCAACTGTAATAGGACACATTTGTATTGATAGGCACATGGATAATAATATCCATGTTGTGATATTATTGGCCAAAGATACAGTCAATAATAATCTGAATCTAGTAATGAAGAAACATATATTTTATACAGAATTTCAATAACAGTTATCGTCCATATTCTGTAATCCCTAAGAGAGTATTTAAACTTTCTTTTATTTAAGCATCCTAGAGAAAACGTATCTTCTAATTATTCTTTCTTCAGGCCTTCCTGGGCTATGCTGGACAGTAACTGCCACCCTGTTTAAATGTGCATTGGCAACAAGGCTTGGTGGCTCAGCCTGTAATCCCGTGCCTTTGGGAGGCTGAGGTGAGTGGATTGCCTGATCCTGCAGGTTCGAGACCCGCCTGGGCAGCGAGACTTCATCTCTATGATAAATCAAAAATCAGCCGGGCATGGTAGTGCATGCCTGTAATTCCGGTTACTTGGAAGCCTGAGGTGGAAGGATTACCGGAACCCAGCAGGTCGAGGCTGTGGTAGCCGGGAGCGGCCCCTGCACTCCAGTCTGGGCAACAGAGTGAGACTCCAACTCAAAAACAAACAAACAAACAAAAATGTGCATTGGCTTAATCCTGTCCTGCATGGAGCTGATGGAGCATCCAGATGAAACCTAAATAGTACATACTGCCATCCTTCACTGGAATCTGAAGATCTACCCCATCTCCAATGGGAATTGTGGATATCCATGCCTTTTCGAGTTCCAGTCACAAGGGAACATTTGTAATACTGAAGGATATACATTCATGGTGAGAACTGGGCACAGCAGCTGAGGAAACAGAGAGATGGCTCTGGTGTGTATGGAAGAAGTGTTTCTCAGAACCCTTTGTTATCACAAGAAAAACAGACACTAATTGAAATAAACTTATAAGGCAGAACCATCACAAGTACCATAATAAAGGATTCCAAGTTCTAAAAACATAACATTCCAAGAGGAAAACTTGACAAAGTGTGAGTTTCTCCATTCCTGCCCTCAAGTGCACTCCCTTGCCACAAACACCATTAATTTTTGCTACTTCCAAGAGAATATGACCTACTGACCTGCCTGACCAAACTAAAGCAGAGCAGGCCAGGTGGTCTCTTTTGAATTCGACTCTCCCAAGGTGGCAGAAAACCCTTGTGCTTGACTCTGACTCGACCTCAGTATCACATGGAGGCAATTAATTAACACAACATGGATGCTTCCATCCAGACCAATAGATAGAATCTGTGTGGAGGGCAAAGAAAAATGTGTTTCTTCACACTGGCCATGTGACCCTAATTAGAAGCATGGAATGAGAATCACTTAGCAAAGCATCTCGCTTTTATCTTTCTTTTTTCTTTTTTTTCTGAGTTAGTGTCTCACTGTCTCCCAGGCTTGAGTGCAGTGGCACACTCATGGCCACTGCAGCCTCAACCTGCTGGGTTCAGATGATCCTTCCACCTCAGCCTTCCAAGTAGATGGAACTGCAGGAGTAAGCCACCATGCATCAACTAATTTTTTAAATGTATTGTAGAGACAAAGTCTCACCAAATTGCCATGGATGTTCTGCAACATTTGGACTCAAGAAATTCTCTCATCTTGGCCTCTCAAAGTGCTGGGATTATAGGCCTGAACCAAGCCCTGCCACCTCTCAAGCTTTAATTTGCACATAAATCATTTTGTATTGGGTCTCATTCTAAAAATACTGTGATTCTGAGCTGAACTCAGTTGCTTAAAACTTTCAGCTCAGTACTTTGAGGTGCGGAGAGTATTTCCTCATCCTAGATATTTGAGACCATCCTGGCACCTTGGCAAGACATTATCTCTAAACAATTCAAGAAATTAGCCAGGTATGGTAGTGCATGCCTACAGTTCAAACTACTTGGAAGGCGGAGGCAGAAGGGTGGATCACTTGAGCCCAGCAGGTAGTTGTTGTGGTGGCCACGGCTGAGCCACTGCACTCCAACTTGGACGATTGAAAAAAAGGGAGAGTGGCTGGGCTTGGTGACTCAGCCTGTAATCCCGCACCTTGGGAGGCTGAGGTGAGTGGATCGCCTGAGCCCGTGGGTTCGAGACCCACCTGGGCAACTTGGTGAGACCTCATCACTACAATAAATCAAAAATTAGCCGGTCATGGTCGTGCATGCCTGTAGTTCCAGCTACTTGGAAGGCTGAGGCGGAAGGATCACCAGAGCCCAGCAGGTCGAGGCTGTGGTGGCCGGGAGCAGCCACTGCACTCCAGTCTGGGCGACAGAGTGACTCCAACTCAAAAAGAAAAAGAAAAAAAAGGGAGTGTGATCTTCCAGGTTTTAAGGGATCCTTGAATAGGCTGTTACAATCCCCTTTGAATTCTGATGTTGTTTCCCCTGAACCCACTTTCAGCAGCACTCACCTAGGGGAAGCAGGCCCAATACCCAGGGTCCTCCACACTCAACACTCTCATTACAACACAAATATTTCTGATTCAATTGAAAAACACATCTGATCACCATCCTGAAAGATTACATCCTCTGTGGCCCTCAAAGTTTACAGAGCCTGGAGTCAATTTGTATCTTCTTCTTGTTCCCAAGGTTGGGAACTACTCTCACTGTGAGATGCAGCCCAGTGTGACTCAATCCTAGATGGTGACTGAGTGAAAAGTAAGCTGATGGAAATTTAATTCTGGAAGGTCCTTCCAAACAGTCTACTGTTCCCTCCTCACAGCATGAAAATGCTTCATCCTTCAGTGTTTCAATTCTCACCAGGGCCCACTCACTTGGAATAGTTTAATAGTCTGAACTGTGACATCTTTTTTTCTGATACCCACTGTGTGGAGTCTGCTGAACACCAACCAGTGGGTTCTCCAACAATTCAATTCTGTCACCAATAGAATTAGCAATGGCTCAACAAGTTCAGGGCTCAGTCCCACAACCCTACTGCCACTGCGGATGTCTGGTGCAAAACCCAGGGTATTCTATGCTTCTAAGCAACTGCCTATAAATCAGGGGCTGCCATAAGTCCTCTCGAGTCCAATATTTGATGGAATTCTCACAGAACTCAAAACAACTCCTTTTATGTTTACCAGTTTATTGAAAGACATGTATAAGGCAAGGCACAGCGGCAGGGAAGATGGAGTGGGGAGAGGATTCTGGTCAATAGCTGTGATTGAAGACATCTCATCCTTTTGAAGTGTTTGATGTGTTTGCAGTTTTCAAAATGTTTGAGGTTTAATATTAATAATTTTAGTTTTAAAATGGTTAAAATTGCATTTTGGTATAGAACTCCATTTTGTTGGCTTAAACCCCTGTGTGGCAAATGCAACATTCTTAGGGGTTTCATGTAATTAAACCCCACATCCCTGTACTCTTCCAGTGCTCTCCTTTATCTGAGTTGTACCCCTCCCTACTCTTGCCTAACCCAAAAAGAGATGCCCTATCTTTATAATTCCTCAGCTCAGAACACCCAGCTCAGGCAATCCACTTGACTCAGTCTCCCAAAGTGCTGGGATTACAGGCTGACCCACCAAACCTGACCTAGAGTTTGAATATTCTGAAATGCAAGGAGATCATCTGGATTCTTGGACTTCTCACGTCTGTGTATTTCTCTTTTTTCTTACACTCTCTCTCTTTTTTTAAAATCAGGATTTGTTGAGAGGACAGAAAACCTCCCACAGTGGGAGAGGACCCGATGGGTTTGCCCTACATTCTCCTTTTATCCAGGAGCATGCAGGGGCCTTATTTCTTTTTATTTATTTATTTATTCATATGTCTATTTCTTTTTACTTCTGACTCTTCTTTCAGGGGCTTGCTTCTTTGGTACTTGGGTGTGGCAATGGCCAGTTTGTCCACCATGTTACTGGTGGATGTGGATTTCCTCAGCAGGGCAAAAAATGTGGACTCACTTTAAATCTACTTACAGGGTACATTGGAGTGTTTTGCCGCCTCCACAGACTGGTATGGAGTCGTGCGGCCCAGCGACCAAGCCACCAGGGGTCATTTTTGTGCCACGGTTCTCAGCATGCTTCGCGTGCACGCCACATCCTGCACCTTTCCACAACTTCCAGTCCAGGGAGGCAACTCAACCTCAAAATGCTACAAGCAAAATGTGCCTTTCTTGTTTTCCTTCCTCCTCCACCCCCGTTGGATAGCATCTGCTGTCATTCAAGATCAGAAGGATGGTGGCCTGTAGCCTTAACCAATCAGCGGATGCTAGTTCAGGAACTGCCCCATCAGAAAGGAGCTCAGAGTGAGGGGGCTGACTTCCGGGCTCTGACCGGGCTTTTTGTTTTCTGGGCCTGCGAAAGTGTTGAATCGTCTTGGAGAGAGCCGCGTGTCTTTGCTTCTTCCCTTTTCACCCTGTAAAATTCAGGTCTGGGGAGTCAGTAGGGAGGACACTGGGACTCCCAGAAGCCGGGAGATGTTGAGTATAGGGATGGGTGTGAGAACGAGAGGCAAGGTGGACCCGGATGACCTGCCTGTGGCAGACCGGCCTCCCCTTCAGTTCTGATCCTAGACCGATCCCTGCCGGTGGCTTGGCCCTGGTCCCCTCTGCATAGGGTGGGTCTGGTCCATTCCCCAGGGTCCTGTCCCTGTGGCGACCTCACCCCACTGTAGACCTCTCCAGGCAATCCCACGCTCCGGTTGTGCGGGACGCAGGAGTTTGGTGAGGGGCCTCTGACACCCGTGGGGAGTCCCTGGGGAAGGGGCTGTGGTCCTGGCCCCATCCCTCTCTCCTAGAAGGTAAACGGAGGGTCTAGCAGTGTTAATGAGTTCCCTTGGGCCAATGGCAGATCGTGAATCCCTAAGTCCCATTCAGGGCTCATGGTCTGGGGTCTCCAAAGGGCCTGAGGTTAAGGCTTAGAAAAGGGGCAGGGGAGCCAGGCTCGGTTGTTTAGCCTGTAGTCGCGCGCTTTGGGAGGCTGAGGTGAGTGGATTGCCTGAGCCCGCGGGTTCGAGACCCGCCTGGGCAACTTGGCAAGACCTCATCTCTACAATAAATAAAAAAATCAGCCAGGCGTGGTAGCGCGTGCTTGTAATTCCGTCTACTAGGAAGACTGAGGCGGAATGATCACACAGAGTGAGACTCCAACTTAAAATAAAAAAAAAGAAAGAAAAGGGGCAGGGGAAATTTGGCCACGGGCTGGGGCTCGTGGGTGACAGCCTTGCAGTCTCCTGATCTGGAATATCCAGGTGGAAATCCCTGAGGCAAGTCATCAGGGTCACTGGCAATTTGTCATCAGGTCCAAACCTGGTTTAATCTGGTGGGACAGAAAAAGTCAAGACAAGGAGTTGGAGCAGGGGATGTGACTTTATTTAGAGGAACATTAAAACTGAGAAGATGAGGAACCTGTGTCCTAAAGACCCCTCTTGGGTTGTGTGTGCTTTTTTTGGTTTTCATCCAGGTCAGTGGTGGGGGGAGAGGGTTGTTTGAGCCTAGAAGTTTGAGGCTATCCTGGACAACATAGCACATCTATGTAGCTATAAAGGCTGAAACAATTTAGCCAAGAGTGATTGCAGATGCATGTAGTTTCATTTGCTTCGGAGCCTGAGATCGCAAAATCTGTTGAACTCAGGTGGTCAAGATTGTGATACGCTGTATGGCGCCACTTCATTCCTGCCTGGGTTATGGAGTGAGACTCAGACTCATAAAATATATATATTTTTTTTAAAAAAAGCATATTTTCAATATGTAGATGTGACTTGTCCAGATAATCTCACCTGAAAAGAAATGCCAGGGGAGGATGAGGCAAAAATGGCTGGTTCGAGGATGTGTATACAGATAACCATTATGCAGGTATACTTCTTGATGAGGTATGCCCCCCACTCCCCCAGCAGTATTCCACTCTCAGTCTGTTTTTAGTTTAATTTTGTTTTGAGTTGGAGTCTCACTCTGTGACCCAGTCCAAAGTACAGTGGCACACTCCTGGTCACCACAGCCTCGACCTGCTGGGTTCTGGTGATCCTTCTGCTTCAGCCTTCCAAGTAGCCAGAAATACAGGCATGTGCTGCCACACTCGGCTAATTTTTGATTTATTGTAGAGATGAGGTCTCATCAAATTGCCTGGGTGGGTCTCGAACCCTTGGGCTCAGGCAATCCACTCACCTTGGCTTCCCAAAGTGCTGGGATTACAGGCTGAGCCACTGAGCCTGACCCTAACTGTTTTAAAGTCAGTATCACACTGTTTTACTTTTCAAGTCTTTATTGTGTATAATAATGTCTTTCAAAATTTTTATGGATTTCCAATTTATATACTGCTTGCAAAAAAATTTTTTTCTAGCTGGGCTCCTTGGGAGACTGAGGTGAGTGGATTGCCTGAGCCTGAGGGTTCAAGACCCACCTGGGCAACTTGGTGAGGCCTCATCCCTGGAATAAATCAAAAAATCAGCCGAGCGTGGTAGCACATGCCTGTAATTTCGGCTACTTGGATGGCTGAGGCAGAGGATCACCAGAACCCAGCAAGTCAAGGCTGTGGTGGCCAGGAGTGGCCACTGCACTCCAGTCTGGGGGACAGAGTGAGATTCCAACTCAAAAAATATATATATTTTTTTCTTCAGAACACAAACAGCTGGTACATATATCAGTATCAACTCAATTGATAAACTGATTATAGGATTATTGACTTAATGATACCACTTAATATTTCTTCCTAACATGTATTTTCATTATTTTTTATTTCTATTCTTTCTCGTGTGTTTTGAAAATGTATTACACATTTTTATTATTTGGTCTTTAAATGTAAAATGTTTTTTGTTAATTTCACAAAATCTTGTATATCTATTAACAAGATTATTTGTCTTTCTCATTGATTTTATTTATGTGACTAATTGTATTGCCGGATTCCCAAATGCTGAACCTCCTAAGCATCCTTGACATAAAGGGAGCTTGATCATGATGTAATGTTGCTACATGCTCGCACAGCATTTCTATTAATTTTTACATTTCTATTCAAATGTGATTTTTCTACAAAGAAATGACTTGAAATCCTTAGTGTGGAGTAGAAATTGTGTGTTCACACTTTCCTCATCCAGGGACACCATGTTTCTGTGGTTTTCTCTTTCTTTGGTATTTTTTTATTTTTAAAATGTAGGGTACAATTCAGTGTTAGGTCATAAGTGGTCATTGTACATGCAAAGTTTGGGTACTCTTATTGATGTTATCCCCCCTGCTATGGCAGTGTTCCACTAATCCCAATCACTTTCTTATAGTATTCTGATAAATGTTCTGGGTCCACTTATGAGTATATGTAGTACTCAGATCTTTGTTTATGTAATTAAACACTTGAGTATTAATATATATTTTTAGTCAGAATTTCACTGTCACATAGTGTATTAATCAATAATTTTGTGGCCACCTCCTGCGTTATGTGAACTACAGACATGTGCTAACACAGCCAGCTAATTTTTTTTGTTTGTTTGTTTTGAGTTGATATCTCACTCCGTCACCCAGGCTGGAGTGCAGTGGCCGCTCCCGGCCACCGCAGCCTCGACCTGCTGGGCTCCGGCGATCCTTCCACCTCAGCCTTCCGAGTAGCCGGAATTACAGGCATGCGCTACCACGTTCGGCTTATTTTTTGATTTATTGTAGAGATGGGGTCTCGCTGCCCAGGTGGGTCTCGAACCCACGGGCTCGGGCAATCCTCTCACCTCAGCCTCCCAAAGTGATGGGATTACAAGCTGAGCCACCCAGCCCGCCTAAATTTTTAATTTATCGTACAGACAAGGGCTCGCCAAGTTGCCTGGGCTCATCTTGAATCCAGGCAATCCTCTTGCCTTGACCTCCCAAAATGCTGGGATGACAGCTTGAGTTACTGAGTCTGGCCTTTATTTTTATTATTATTATTATTTGGGGTCTCACTCTTCCCTGGCTGTAGTGCAATGGCACACTCATGGCCATCTCTGCCTCAACCTGCTGGTGATGCTTCTACTTCATCCTTCCAAGTAGCTGGAGCCACAGGCATGCGCCACCATGCCCAGCTAATTTTTAAAATTTATTTTAGAGACAAGATCTCACCAAGTTGCTGCGGATGGTTTGGAAACTTTAAGCTCAGGAAATCCTGTCATCTCTGCCTCCCAAAGTGCTGGGATGCATGAGTCACTGTACCCAGCATGAAAGATTCTTAGTGATTATTATCATGGGTTGTCCTATTCTTACATCTTGCAGGGTTTCCTTTTGATTTGCCAGGTGGGAATGGCTGCCAACTTGATCTGCAGTGAAGTGTAATTTAAAAATGTCTCACTGCTTCCTAAAACCAGCCTATGGGAAATTTATCTATCGATGTGTCCCTGCCTCATTTTGACATTTCACGGTGACAGTTGCTGTTGGTGTAGTCTAAGTTTTGTCTTCCTCCAACATAGTAATTTATAGGAAATACATTTTAAATTGATTAGGTGAGTGGTTTCTTTGCATTTTCACACACATTGCTGGTCTTTAGGGGAAAAAGGGAGAAATGATTCCTGTGCTCTGTGAAAGCATAAACTGAGGCAAGGTGAACTGTTGCCATGGGGAAAAATGTTAGATTGCGACAAAGGGGAAAGTAGAAAAAGTAAAGCTTATTAAACCCCCTTTCAAAGATTGGAAAGGAGGCAGACAGAGGCAAGTGATACGTGGAAACGCAAAAAAAATTGGTTTTTTTAAAGGTCTTTGGAGAAAGCGGGTTTAAGACCACAGGACTGTCCAGGGCCATGGGTCTTTGATGTAGGTTGTAGTGTTATGACAGAGTAATCAAGAAGAAGCTACGCCAGCAGGTTGTATTTGATTAATTATGAATTTATTAAATGCATGGGTCAAGAGTAGGCAAATGCCAGAAAACCTCTTGGCAAATTGGTGCAATTTGTGACAAGCATTTATAGGTAAAATTTGCAGTATTGGTGACTGGCAAATTGGTGCAATTTGTGACAAGCATTTATAGGTAAAATTTGCAGTATTGGTGACATAGCAACTTAGTAACGATAGCAACTATGAACTAACAACTTGTCAACCAAAATGGGAACTTCAATTGTTAGGGAGCTTTATTTAATTTCATGTCCTAGGTATAGTCAGTGCCCAGATAGTCCCTGTAGTTCTGCCATTAAAATATAGTTTAAGCTGGGCTCGGTGGGTCAGCCTGTAATCTCGTGCTTTGGGAGGCTGAGGTGACTGGATTGCCTGAACCCACGGGTTTGAGACCTGCCTGGGCAACTTGGCAAGACCTCATTTCTACAATAAATCAAAAATCAGCCAGGCGTGGTAGCACTCGCCTGTAGTTCCAGCTTTTTGGAAGGTTGAGGTGGAAGGATCACTGGAGCCCAGCAGGTGGAAGCTGTGGTGGCCGGGAGTGGCCACTGCCTTTCAGTCTGGGTGACAGAGTGAGATTCAGACTAAAAAAAAAAAAAAAAAAAAAAGAGCTAGACTTGGGTACTTAAATACAATATCTTTAAAGACTAGGTATTAATTGAAATATATTTCAAACACAGAAACAAATCTGAGAGATTTGATTACCAATAATAGCTTCTCTGGAGCACACTTTAAAAGAAAAAGCCAGCCGGGCTCGGTGGCTCAGCCTGTAATCCCACGCTTTTGGAGGCTGAGGCGAGTGGATTGCCTGAGCCCGCGGGTTCAAGACTTGCCTGGGCAACTTGCGAGACCTCATTTCTACAATAAATCAAAATGAGCCGGGCATGGTAGCACCCGCCTGTAGTTCCAGCTACTTGGAAAACTGAGGCAGAAGGATCGCCAGAGCCCAGCAGGTCGAGGCTGTGGTGGCTGAAGCGTCCACTGCACTCCAGTCTGAGTGACAGAGTCAGACTCCAACTAAAAAAAAAGAAAACAAATAAAATAAAAAGTCATTCCTCTGACAATATGAGAGTGAAGAGTACGAAAATTTATAAGGGAATATAAAATTATGATGGGCATTGGACTACAGAAACCATGTTTTAGACAACATCAACTCTTAAAATGTTTACATATAATGAAAGTAATTGCACACATTTTATTCAAAAATAACAGAATCTATGTTTCCTAAATAATTTAAGTAATGGCAGAATAACCTCATTTTTAGAATATTATCCGTCACTAACTTAAAATGTGGTGGACCTTCTGTTGCATATTATATTGGTTTTATGAGAACTAATTTGTGGTAAAGGACTCACATTGCACAGATATTGACCCCAATACTCTGATCAATTAGAAGGGCTCAGTCACTTCTCTCTGGATGAGAATGAATGAAGACCTGCTGGAAGCAACCACACTGGAAAGAGAAAGTTTCTGCACATGTGTGAGATTCAGTCTCCAGGGAGACACAAAAAGACCACATCTTCTCTTCCACTCCAATGGTTTTCTTCATGTAATGCATTTCCATATCTGTGTCTACTTTTAAACTTTGTATTCTGTTGGTTTCTCCACGCATTTTCCTTTTTTGTTTTCTTTTTTTTAGTTGGAGTCTTACTCTTGTCACCCAGGCTGAAGGGCACTGGCACACTAATGACCAACACAACCTTGATCTGGTGGGCTTAGGTGATACTTCTGCCTCAGCCTTACAAGTAGCTTGAACTACAGATGCTCACCACCATGCCTGGCTATCTCAGTGTATTTTTAAACTCACCATTGCAGTACATTACTTTCCAAATCCTTCTCATATTCAGTGTCACCCTATCTTCCTTTTCAGACTTTTTTCTTTTTGATTTGGAGTCTCACTCTTGGTCCATACTGGAGTGCAGAGGCACATTCATAGCCATTGCAGCCTCAACCTGCTGTGCCCCTGATCCTTCTGTCTCAGACTTCCAAGAAGCTAGAACTATAGAAGCACACTACCATACCTGGCTTATTTTTTTATTGTGAAGACAAGCTCTCACCAAATTGTTCAGGCAGTTCTAGAATTCCTGGGCTCAGGCAGTCTTGCCTTGGCCCACCAAAGTGCTGGGATTACAGGCTGAACCCTTGCACCTGAACATTTCACAAGAAATTTAATGTTTATGCTCTAATTTAAACGCCAACATTCTCATGACATTTCTGATGGACATTTCATACAAGTTCCAAAATAGCTTCGATCAGTGCACTAGACATTGGAAACTGCCCATAGCTTCTGTAAGGGAGTACTTTGAAGGTGACCACAGTGATATTCAGCAAAGAGGTATGTAGCACTTTTTCTAGGATAAATTTGTGAAGTTAATTGTCAGATATTGTCTATGTTTTTATCAAATTTTATCCATAGTATATAGGTAATGATCATGTGTCTTTGTCACAGGAGACAGATTCAGAAAAAACAAGCTCCTATTTGAGTCCAAATTGTGAGTTTCTTTTCTTCCCACTAGTGCCCTCCCTTACCACAAACACTGGCAATTCCTGGTACAGCAATAAAAATAGGACCCCACAGACCCACTGGCCTGACCAAACCCAAGCAGAGCAGGCCAGGTGACCTCCCTTCCGAACTCAACTTCCACAACATATCTGGCAGGCTTCATGCTTGACTGATTCCACATTAGAATCATGTGGGGACAATTAATTAAAACAAGATGAGTTCTTTAACAAAGACCAAGAGTCAGTCCAAAAAGGACACAAGTGATGGTATTTCTTCAAACTCGCCACGTGGTCCTATTTAGAAGCCTGGGCTGATAACCACTTAGGAAAGACTTGCCACTTAAGCTTTTTTCCACATAAATCTTTTAATATTTTGGTCTCACTCAGAAACTGGAAGTCTGCAGCTTTTAAGGGGTCCCTGAAAGGGCTCTTAAAACAGGTCTCCTGGAAATACTGATGTTACTTCACCCGAACCCACAGTCATCAGCACTTGACTAGAGAAAGCAGGCCTGGCAGGTCCCTCACACACAACACTCCTATCACAACTCAGTTTCCCCCCTTTTATCTGCTCTTGGGTTTGGGGACATTGTGAGCACCAGCCCTGGGGAGACACCAGGAGCACTCACCAAACACTCTAATCTCTGATCAGTGTTGTGAGGAGACATTTCAGAGTTAGGTGAGACCTGGGGGTGGGACACAGAAAGAGGTGGATCTGAGAAGGGCTAAGGCAGGGAATGAGCCCTATGCAGAATTCTGATCTCTGTACCCATGGGTTATTTCCAGGTTTGAATTTCCTAAGCCTGTCCAAGTGTCACTTGACTCCCAGAGTTTGTATCATTTTAATCTTTTAAAGCCACTTACTTCCTTGTCTATTTTATGACATGTTACAACAAATAATTTCAATGAAAACCTTCAAGCTTTTCTAGGACAATAATATTGAAATCTAAATAGTTACTTTTAACCAGGCACAGTGATTCATGCTGGTAATTCCAGCACTTTAGGAGACATAGGCAAGAGGACGTACTTGAGACCAGGGGTTCAAGGCCAAACTTGGCAACTTGGTGAGATCTCATCACTATAATAAAAAGTTAGCCAGGCCTGGTGGCACATGCCTTCAGTTCCAGCGACTTGGAAGGTTGAGGTAGAGGAGCATCTGAGTCCAGCACATTGAGGCTGCAGTGGCCATGAGCATATCCCTGAACTCCAGTCTGGTTATGACAGAGGAAGACTCTGACTCTAAACAAAACAAAAGTCGTTATTTTTAACAAGGTAAAACCAACAAACAAAAAGAATGAAAACAGCAACACTTCTATCTGTGAACGCTGTTGTAGACAGTGACAGCATAACTCAGACCAACAACATAAGGTCAAGTCCCTAGGAAATGTCTCTTCTTAATATTAACTACATGGTGCTGAATTCAACCATTTTCCCATTTATGAAACATGGAAGTTTCTGGAGTGTAGGGACCTTGATCACTTCATCTGTTTTTCTTTTCTTTCTTTCTTTCTTTTTTTTTTTTTTTTTTGAGTGGGAGTCTCACTCCATCACCCAAACTAGAGTTCAGTGGCATGCTCCAGGCCACCGCAGCTTCGACCTGCTGGGCTCCAGCGATCCTTCTGCCTGAGCCTTCCAAGTAGTTGGAACTATAGGTATGTGCTACCATGCCCGGATAATTTTTTATTTATTGTATGGACGAGATCTCGCCAAGTTGCCCAGGTGGGTCTCGAACATGCGGCCTCAGGCAATCTACTCACCTCGGCCTCCCAAAGTGCTGGGACTACTGACTGAGCCACCGAACCTGGCTCATCTGCTTTTCTTTTCTTTTCTTTTTTGTTTGTTTGTTTTTTGAGTTGGAGTCTCACTCTGTGACCCAGACTGGAATCAGTGGCCGCTCCCGGCCACTGCAGGCTCGACCTGCTGGGCTCCAGCAATCCTTCCACTTCAGTCTTCCAGGTAGCTGGAACTACAAGCTTGCGCTATTACACCTGGCTAATTTTTTTGATTTATTGTAGAGATGAGGTCTCGCCAAGTTGCCCAGGTGGGTCTCAAATCATCGGTTTTTCTAGTAGCTGTTTGGCATGGTGGTAACAATGTTGTCTTCTAGGTTGCTTCTCCAGATCTACTCATTCTTTACTCAAGTACTAGGAAATGAGAAAATCCCATCTGGGTACAACCCCAGTGTCAATTCATTTTTGGTTCATGGAGAGATACATTCTTATTACTTACACTCAGCATTTAAAAATAATTTATTCAAAGTATTATGTTTGCTTCCTCAAATTACCCTCACCCAATTCACTCAGACTTTCAACTAAGAAAATGAACATATTATACTCAAATCATAGTATACAAATCTTAATACATGTAGAAACTAGAACTATATGGCAGCAATATTTTATAAAGAAAAAAAGGGAAGCGCTTCAGGGAAGCAGCCTCTTTCACCCACAGTCCACAAGGAACTGCATAATAAGTAGCCTCATGTTCCCAAACTTGGGACCCGCTCTTCCTGTGAGATGTGGCCTGGAGGGCTCACTCCCAGGTAGTGAGTGTGGGAAAAACTCAGCATCTGGGAATTTCATCTGGAACCTCCACACATGTTCTTCTGTCCCCTTCTTACAGCATGGAATTTCTCTATCCTCCAGGGTCTCAATTTTCAACCAGAAACAAACACTGGGGGTAGTTTAAAATTCTCACCTGTGGTGTCTTTTTTCTAGCCCCAACTGTGTAAAGTTTGCTGGAAACCAACCAGTCTGCAACACCACCTGTTGCTCCAACAATTCAAATGTCACCACACAGAGTTAGCACAAACCTCCAATTCAGGGCTCAGTGTCACAACATTGCCCTCACTGCAGATGCCAGTAACACAACCCAGGGGCCCTCTCTGCTACTGAGCAACTGTCTATAAATCAAGGGCTCCCAAAATCTCTCCCACAGTCCAATAATTTGATAGAATATTCACCGAGTTCAGCAAAACATTTCACTTGTACGTCCCAGTTTACTAGAAAAGATACAACTCAGAAACAGCCAAGTGCAAGAAAGGAAAAAGGTGAGGGAGAGTGACAGGGGACATGGGTGGGGAGGAGATTCTGGTAAGTAGGTGTGATAGAAGACAACCCATCATTCGTGTTATGCATGAGCAGTTTGTTGCAAGGAATCTCCCTTTGCATTAGGAGTTAAGTGATGTTCCCCCCTTTTTTTTTTTGATCTCAAAGTCAGTCACAGACCCTGCAATTTCCCATTTTTCTGACTCATAAAGAAAGGTGTGAATACTTTTGTCTTTAGTGGTCTGAACAAAACTCATGCAAACCAAGCTTTGCTTAAATTTTCCTCTTTCTAGACTCCTGAACTCTAAGCCACCCTCAGCCTGAGCCAACACACACCCCTCTTTTGCCCCTCTTAAGAACAGACTGACTTCAGAGTGAGACATTCTGTGATCTGGGATCTGCTGTTGCCACCCTCGAACATTCCCTCCCTACATTCTTTCTGATCGTTTTTTCTCCACACGGAAGAAAGCCCATTTGTGCCTAAACTTTGAGATACTAGAAGATCCTAGAGCGGGTGTTTCCACGCTACGGCAATACTTTTTTTTATCATAAAGTTATTTTGATCCAAATTCAAATTTATTTTGCATAACAGTGTCTAAAAATGGTCCCAGGGCAGTAACAATCACACCTTCTAAAAAGCACCATATCCTTTATTTCTACTCAGTCCTGCCCACATCTCCCTGCAGACCCCCAGCTTTCCAGGGTTCTAGAGGTTTTCTATCACAGGTTCCTTCCATGACTGCTGTAAACAAATGGGTGCACCTGCAGGGGAGCCTCACCTGGAAAAATTCCCTGGCCCTTCATGACCTCTTTTGGCAGGATCACGGCTGACTTCAGTTTGGAACTTTTGGGTCCCGGTTAAGGTTTACTCAGTTTCTTTCTTTCTTTCTTTTTTTTTTTTTTTAGAAAGCAGGACTTACTGAGAGTAAAGAAAAGCTCCTATAGTGGGAGGTGTCCCGAAGGGGTTGCCGAATCACCGAGTTTCTTTCTTTTTTTTTTTTTTTTGAGTTGGAGTCTCACTCTGTCGCCCAGACTGGAGTGCAGTGGCCGCTCCCGGCCACCGCAGCCTCGACCTGCTGGGCTCCAGCGATCCTTCCACCTCAGCCTTCCAAGTAGTTGGAACTACAGGCGCGCGCTACAACGCCCGGCTCATTTTTTGATTTCTTGTAGAGATGAGGCCTCATCAAGTTGCCCAAGCGGGTCTCGAACCCGCGGGCTCAGGCAATCCCCTCACCTCAGCCTCCCAAGGCATGGGATTACAGGCTGAGCCACCGAGCCTGGCTATCACTGAGTTTCAAATGAGAAAACACCCAGTGCAAAATCACTCAGAGTCAGAGTTTATGTGTAGGAAGGGCAGGAAATTATAAGACACTTCCATTACATACATCATCAGAAGAAGCAAAGGTGATTATTTCAGACAATAAACGTGTGTATGTCTTCCATGATGACAAATCATTGTGTAAAAAATTTAAATTTTCACGTGTGAACACTTCTAGCAGTTGCCAAGTTTTGTCTCATAACTTTTAAAGCATTAAACTTGAATAACCACATCACAGAATATAGAAAAGATCCCCAGTGTCCCATTTTCTTTTTTCCCAAAAAAAAAAAAAAAAAAAGTAATGGATGTTTTCACAGATCTGTGAAATTCACGAATTCATTGACGACACGTTCTTGTGGAAATGTATTGATTTCCACAGCCATAAAGAGAGAGAAATTGTTTCTTAACTTTGTGACGGAGGCTCCGTGTACCCCTGGGGAGGAGAGAAGGATGGGGCCACTTTCGCAGCCCCTCCCCCAAGAACACCGCAGGCAGGACGCATCCTCCCCACGGCCCTCCTGGGTCGCGAACACCTGGAGTGCGGGACTGTGTGGAGAGGGCTCAGAGGATGAGGGCGCCGTGGAGGCCAGACCCTGGGGTCGCGGCCTAGACTCACCTACACCAAGGGGATCGGGTTGAGCCGCAGGCGGGGACGGGTCCAGGATCGGAGTTGACTGGGAGGCCGGTCACACCACAGCCAGGTCCTTCGGGTCCATCCGCTCTTCCCTTCTCGAACCGACCTTCATACTCACCATCTCTCGGTTTCCGGGTGTCCTTGCGTTCTCCCCACATACTCCCACGACCTACAGGTGACAGGGCAACAAAGAATGGATTGAAGACTCGCAGGTGTACCGGACAGCAGGACACGGCAGCGAGGACGTCCCAACTCTGTGCACAGGCGCAGGAGACAAAGGCCTGATCTGAGCCTAGAAGTCGCCCGCTCACTTCCGGCTCCTTCCTGGTTGGCCAATTTCCAAGGCTGCATCCGCAGACTGGATAAGGCTCTAGGTCCCACCCCCTCTAGACTTGACTGACAGGAGATGGAAATCAACAGGGACTCCATAAATAAAAACACGTTTAGATTTCTTCTTGCCTCATAGTCTAGGGGATGGGAGGAGGGCTAGGGTTGTGGGCCCCTCTTGGGGCATAATGGGTGTCTTCGTCGCTCCCAGTCGCTGGACTGTACTATGACACCGCTTTCCCCGGGGAACTGGAATTGTGATCTTGCAGCTCCGAGACCCACCGACTGGAAGCCATGAAATCGTCCGTTTTCCCAGCATGCCCTACGAGGGGCCCACAACCTTATACCTCCCCGCCACTTTCCGGTGCTGGGAGAAATCTCAATCTTTTCGTGCCTCATGCAGTCCGTGATTGATCACATCTCCTGTCACAGAATCCCCGAGGTGTGGGGCCTGGAGCCTTAGCCAATCAACGGACGCTGCGATCTGGACTGGCCAATCTCGCATGAGGCGGAAGTGAGGTAGGATTTCCGGAGTCTGACCAGGCCTTCATCTCCCGCACCTGCGCACAGAGCTGGGTAGGTCTCCAACTTTGTCCTGGTCTCTGGAAGCCACGTGTGTCGCGTGCCTTCGCTTCAGCTTCTGTCGTCTTGTGAAATCCAAGACCTGGGAGTCCGTGGGGAGGACGACAGGACACTTGGAAACCGGGAGATGGTGAATATGGGGGCAGGAGTGAGCAGACGAGGAGAGTTGGGCCTGGATGGCCTGGTTGCGGCAGGACCGGCCTGTCTGTCAGCTCTGAGCTTGGCCCGGTTCCCTCGGTGTAGGAGTGGCTTTGACAGTACCCGGAGTCTTGACCTGGCGGCCACCTCGCCTGCTGAGCCCTCTCCATGCAGTTACCGCGCTCCAAGTGTGAGAGACCCGAGAGGGTCGTGGGGAGGATCCGATCCGTGTAGTGGTCCCGTGGGGGTAGGGGGAGGCTATAGTCCTGGCCCAGTCTCTCTCTCCTCTCCAAGGTTAAATGGAGACTTTGTCACAGTGTTAAGGAGCTACCTTGGACCAACAGCGGATCTGAATCCTGAAGCCCTCGGAAGGTCTGGGGGGAAAGGCGTTTAGAGGGAGCAGTGGGAAGCCGGCCACAGGTGCTGGTGGGCGACAGCCCCGCAGTCGCCAGATTTGGAATATCCAAGTGAAAATCCCCAGGGCGTGTCATCAGAGTCATTGGCCATTTGTGTCAGCAGGTAAAACCCGCCTTCCGCTGGTAGCAATACAGCCAGTAAGTCGAGAAAACGAGTTGGAGCTGGGGCTGTGACTTTATTTAGAGGGTCACGGAAACTGAGAAGATGAGGAGCGGACGTCTTAAAGACCTCTCCTTCGTCGTGTGTGCTGTTTTTGATTTTTATCCAGACTTTGGGGGGGAGGCAGAGAGGGGACGAGCTCAAGAGGTGTCTTAGAATGCAGACATCTGGATGATGAGAGTCCTGGAAAGTGGCGTATTCTTTTTGTCCTTGGTCACGGTCTCCTAGTTCCTTTATTTAGCAAAACACAGTTAGTGCCCATACTCCCACTTCCCCAGAGTTAGTCTGGACAGCTGCATATTTGTGCCTACCTTGTCTTTTCAGCATTTTTTGGGGGAGGATTGGAGTGTCTCTGTTGCCCAGGCTGGAGTGCGGTGCCATGCTCACAGCCACCACTGTCAATCTGCTGGGCTCCAGTGATCCTTTCACCACAGTCTTCCAGTTAGCTGGAATTACAATCAGGCACCACCTGCCCCAATAATTTTACATTTATTGTAGAGACAAGTTCTCACCAAGTTGCCAGGGCTGGTCTTGAAACCCCGGACTCTGGCAATCCGCTCTCCTGGGCCTTTCAAGTACTGGGATTACAGGCTGAACCCCTGAGACTGGTCTTTTTCAGCATTTCAAAATTATTTTAGCTACGTGCAACCATGTAAAGAGACCAAAGTTCCCCCCCTCCATTTCAAATGGAATTGTCTTAGACTTTTGACAGTTGCCTATCCCATTTGTGGTTGAATAATTGTAAGTTTTATTTTTTTGGTAGTAATTTTCAATAAATCAATGTTAGTTTGGCGACTGGTTTCTGTGCACATTTAGACATATCAGTGTTTTTGAGGGGAAAAGGCAGAAATGAATTCAGTCCTCTTGATGATCATGGACATGCGAAAGAAAAAAAAAATTATCCCAAAGGACAAGGTAAATCCACTTCAGGGAGATTGTGGAAGAATCCACAAATCAAAGAGAGCTTCAGGAACACAGAAGAGCAAATTCAGGGGCTCCCAAGAGGGTGGTAAGACACGGAAAACAAATAAACAAAAAACATTCAATTTACTTTTAAAATGAATTAAGGCATATTTTCAACATGTAGGTATGACTATATTAGATAATCTCACCTGAGAAGAAATTC
>JAPVLO010003473.1:0-25696 GCA_027257055.1 Cephalopachus bancanus | reverse complement strand
TGCAAGCAACTTTTTGACAGATTCTCTTGAATTTTCAGGCTGTAGGATCATGTCATCAGCAAAGAGGGATAACTTGACTTCTTCTCTTCCTATATGTTTAACCTTGATTTCCTTCTCTTGTAAAATTGCCCAAGCTAGGATTTCCAACACAATATTGAACAAGAGGGGTGAATGTGGTCAACCTGTCTGGTTCCAGTTTCCAGGGGAAATGTTTCCAGCTTCTGTCCATTTGACAATATGTTAGCTGTGATTTTATTGCAGATGGCACTTACTATTTTGAGGTATGATCCTTCTATCCTTAGGTGCTTGAGGATTTTTATCAAGCAGGGGTGTTGGATTTTATCAAAAGCTTTTGCTGTATCTAATGGGATAATCTTGTGGTTCTTGTTTTTACAGTTGTTGTGTATTTAATGACATTTTTGACATTGCAAATGTTGAACCAGCCCTGAATCCTGAGGATGAAGCTTATTCATGATGGATGATTTTTGAGATTTTATTTTTGATCCGATTCGCTAGAATCTTGTTGAGGATTTTTGTATCTATGTTCAGAAGGGACATTGGCTTTTAATTCTCTTTTTTGTTGAATCTTTACCTGGGTTGGGTATCAGTTTGATGTTAGTTTCATAAAATGATTAGGGAGAATTCCATCTTTATCATTTGCCTGGAATACTTTCAGTAGGATAGGTATCAGCTCCTCTTTCTATGTTTTGTAGAATTCTGCTGGAAAGCCACCCAATCCCTGACTTTTTTGGTAGGTAGTTTTTGTATGACTGAGTCAATTTCTTAGGATGTTATTCGTCTATTTAGTGTCTCAATGTCTTTTTTTTTTCAACCCGGGGAGGTTTTGTGATGTCAGAAAGTCCACCATTTCATTTAGGTTGTCTAGATTTTTTCTATATAGGTGTATATAATAATCTCTGATAATCTTTTGCAGTTCTACAGGGTCAGTTGTGTTTTGAACTTTTGTTTTTCTGATTATGCTTATTTGGGCTTTTGTCTGTTTTTCTTGGTCTTTATTTCTAGGGGCCCATCATCCTTGTTAATACTTTCAAAGAACATCTTTTTGTTTTGTTGATTTTTGTTTTTTGAGTTAGAGTCTCACTCTGTTGCCCAGACTGGAGTGCAGTGGCCACTCGCGGCCACTGCAGCCTCGACCAGCTGGGTTCCGGCGATCCTTCCGCCTCAGCCTTCCAAGTAGCCAGAATTACAGGCATGCACTATCATGCCCGGCTGATTTTGTGATTTTATTGTTGAGATGAGGTCTCGCTGCCCAGGCGGGTCTTGAACCCTCAGGCTCAGGCAATCCACTCACCTCAGCCTCCCAAAGGCACGAGATTACAGGCTGAGCCAGCAAGCCCGGCTTGTTGATGTTTTATATGACATTTTTGTCTTGTATGTTCTGTATTTGGGTTCTTATTTTTGTGTTTTGAATTCTTCTGCTAAAGTTGAAGTTTTGGTGGTCTTTTTCCAGGCACCTAAGGTGTTTTGTTAGGCTCTCAACTTCTGATCTTTTCATTTTCTTGAAGTGTGCTTGTAGAGATATAAATTACCCTCTGATAACGGTTTTCAGGGCATCCCAGAGGTTTTGGTTAGATGTTTCTTCATTTTCATTTGTTTCCATGAATCTTCCAATTTCTCCTTTGATTTCAGGTTTGACCCAGTAGTTGTTCATCATCATGCTATTTCGTGCCCATGACTTTGTGTGCTTTGGAGAAATGGTGTTGATGTTTATTTTTATTCCCCTGTGATCTGAGAATGTGAATAGCAAGATTTCAACCTGATGGAATTTGTTTATGCTTTATTTATGGCCAAGGAGACAATCACTATTGGAGTATGTTCCATGTGGTGATGAGCAGAATGGATATTCTCTGATCATTTGGTGGAATAATCTGTAGGTATCTATCATGTACAATTGATCAAGTGTAGAGTTTATGTTTTGAATCTCCTTGTTGATTTTCTTCCTCAAAGATCTATCTAGAGCTGTCGGGGGGGCGGTTTAAGTCCCCAGCTATAATAGTGTTAGAGTCCATTTTTTTTAGTTTACTTATTATTTGCTATATAAATGCTGGTGCTCCTGTGTTGGGTGCACATATATGGGAGCCAGTCCCCCAAAAGAGATTTAGAGGGTCACTGGAAGGTAGGGTATCAACGTCGGTGAATATTCTGGAGAAATAGAAGGAAAGAAAGAGACTGGACTCTGGCTAGTGCAGAATTCAATTCTGTAGTAGGGATAGATATTAAAAGAAAGCAAGATGGAGGCATAGATATAAGGAGGAAGAAAGAGAAAGAAAGAAAGTAGACAACTGTTCATTGAAATGAGCAGAAGTCATTTATTGGGACCAGCCGTGAGTCTTTTATCCCAAACTTTCACATGTTAAATCACAAGACTTTCACGTGAGCACAAGGCCACGTGGGTGAGGAGCATCCCCCACCCACCAGGTGTTTCCTTAGGCATGAGGAAGGACAATCCCAATCAAATCACAAGACTTTTACGTGAACACAATGCTAGGTAGTTGGGGGGCGTCCCCCACCCACCAGGCATTTTCCCAAGCATGAGGAAAGACAATTCCAAAGTTATCTCACTGTTCCTCACGCTTGGTTTATAGTCCTCAAAAGTAATATAACTGACTAAAATCCTAATACCATTCTTATCTGTGCTAATTTTACCTGTACTATAAACAACTCTTAATTATGGCTTAAACCAGTTCCTAAAGAATGTGGCCCAGTCCAAAGTTTGTGCTGGGCCATTTCTGGTAACCCTAGATAATAATCTATACCATCTAACGCTGGAAACAGCCCTCTAAATGTATATACTAATTTTATAAATATATATTTAAATCTTATAAAGAAGCTTGTATTATGTACAAGGCTCCCAAATGTGATCTGAGTTTGAACTGTGTTAAGTTTAAAACCGAAACCACAGTCCGTGAGAAACGGGAACATTGGATCTCTAGAGTCAGCCATTACTGTCATATTCTCAGAACTTCATGCTGAGATCATAAAAGTCCCTGCCAGTGGGCAACGCTAAACAACAAAGAAAGGAGGAGGGAATGGGCCTTCAGCTCCTGAACCAGCCTGGTGGTCTCAAGGTCCACAACCTGCCTGGATCCCTAACGCTCTGGCAGGCCTCCACGGCCAGCTCCCAACACACATATATTTAGGGTGAATATCTCTTGTTCATGGATTGAAATATTTATCATTATATAGTGTCCTTTTCAGTCTTTTAAAAGTTTTTGATAGCTTAAACGTTGTTTTCTCTGATATTAAGATTGCAACTCCTGTCTCCTTTTGTGATCCATTTGCCTAGAAACCAGTTTTTCAACCTTGAACTTTGAGTCTGTGTGCGTCCCTTGAATTGATATTAGTTTCCTGGATGCAGCAAATAATTGGATCATGGTTCTTATCCAGTCCACCCTTCTGTGTCTTTTCAGTGGTGCATTTAGTACATTCACATTCTGACTGATTATTGAAATATGATTTTGTATCCCTGTCATGAGGTTTTTATAAAATTTTTTCTTTGTTTGTTTGTGGGTTTTTTTGTTTGTTTGTTTTGGCTTTGGAGTTAATGTATGTGTATTTTCAAGTTTCTTGTTGAACTGTACTCTGCTGATTCTGACCCTTCTGTTCTCTTGGGAGTGTATGTGGTCAATCTTTTTCTTCTTTCTTCTGTGCTCAATACCATTTTAAGTGTCTCCTGTAGAGCTGGTCTGGAAGCTGCATAGTCTCTTAGGGATTGGATATCTGGGAAGGATTTTAATTCTCCATCACTGATGAAGCTGAGCTTGACTGAATAAGAAATTCTTAGTTTAAACTGTTTATCTTTGAGGCCTTTGAATACAGGCCTCCAGTTCCTTCTTGCTTGTAGTGTTTCTGCTGATAAGTCTGCTGGTCTTCTGATTGATTTTCCCTAGTAGGTAGTCTGACCTTTCTCTCTTGCTGCCTCTAAGGTTTTTTCTTTTGTGTCTACTTTGTGTAAGTGAATTACTGTGTATTTAGTTGTTGGTTTTCTCATTTTATGTCTTTTCGGGTTTCTCTGTTTCTCTTGTGCTTGGCTGGTCACATCTCTGGTTAAATGGAGAAAGTTTTCTTGGATTACTTCTTGGAATACTTACTACAAGTTGTTCTCCATTTCCCTTTCTTCTTCTGGGATAGCAATCAGGCATGGGTTCAGACTCTTGATATAATCACAGATCTCTTTTAGGCTTTGTTCTTTCTTTCTGAGTCTTCTTTCTGTGTGTTTTTACAGATCAGATTAATTACATGTTCTGGTCTTCAAGTTCTGAGACTCTTTCTTCAACTAGATTAATTCTGCTTTCAATGTATGTTAACTTGTTATTTATTTCCTGGATGAAATTTTTTCCACCAAAATCTCTGTTACAAGTTCTTTCAGTGTTGCATCTTGTCTGTCTTGAGTCCCAATCACTTTTTCCAACCATTTCCCAATCCCTGTCGTATTCTTGTGACAGTCTTTGATGACTTCCATTGTTTGGACACCAAGGTCTGATGTTTCAGGAGTTTTGTCTTTGGTATACTTGAAGTAGCCTGAGGTCTTCTTTTGACTTTTTCTTATTTGTGACAGATTATTTGTTTTTCTCTTTAGTTCTGTTATTCAGTGGCAGTGGGAGAGGCTTTCCCTTCTGACATTTGATCAGACCTCTATTCTTCCATAATCTGGACCATGAATTTTTTCCTTATGAAATAGGATTGTGGCCAGGCTCGGTGGCTCAGCCTGTAATCCCAGTACTTTGGGAGGCCTAGGGGAGTGGATTGCCTGAGCCCGCGGGTTTGAGACCTGCCTGGGCAACTTGGCGAGACCTCGTGTCTACAATAAATCAAAAATTAGCCGGGCGTGGTAGTGTGCGCCTGTAGTTCCAGCTACTTGGAAGGCTGAAGTGGAAGGATAGCCGGAGCCCAGCTGGTCGAGGTTGCAGTGGCCGGGAGTGGCCACTGCACTACATTCTGGGTGAGAGAGTGAGACTCTGACTCAAAAAAATATAGAGAAAAATAAAATACGATCATGGGTGGGAAACTTTGCTGTTTCTTGTAGTTTTTGAAATTCAAATAAAGTGGGGGATGGGCAGCTAGGAATCAGATGCCACTTGCAAATTAAAAGTTTCACTTATTGTGGTATGTGTTCCCTGAGACCCATTCCCCTCTACCACTCTATACAATCATGCAAAGCAGAAACAATACAAAAGCAATTGAACACATACATACATACTCCAATCTTGCCAGGCTCGGTGGCTCAGCCTGTAATCCCACGCCTTTGGGAGGCTGAGGTGAGTGGATTGCCTGAGCCCGCGGGTTCGAGACCTGCCTGGGCAGTGAGACCTCATCTCTGCAATAAATCAAAAATTCAGCCGGGTGTGGTAGCGTATTCCTGTAATTCCGGCTACTTTGAAGGCTGAGGAGAAAGGATCACCGGAGCCCAGCAGGTCGAGGTTGCAGTGGCTGGGAGTGGCCACTACACTCCAGTCTGGGTGACAGAGTGGGACTCCAACTCAAAACAAACAAACAAACAAACAAAAAAACACTGATCTCTTTGGAGTTCTTTCTCCTCCTTTGCTGGCCACACCCTTTGTCCCACACTTGGATCAGCACAGGGGGTGGAGCACCTGGAACTCAGCACTCATCAGGTCCTTCTGAAGTTTGTGCTTTCAGGATATTCCCTTTGGGCCATGATCATGCCCTGAGTAGTTGATCTGCCAGTCACAGAGACCAGATCTGTTGGTCTGTGATGAGCAATTCAGAACACTTTCTTGTCCTGCCTTCAATATGGTGGTGGGGTTTTTCTCTTATCCACTTCCATGGGAACTTGTCTCTGGACTGTGTCTGCAGCTTCCTTCAGTTCCCTTAAAAGTGCTGAAGTGATAAGGCAAACCCAGAGCAGTCTCTCTCCTGCTTGAATGGTGAGGGAGTGCCTGGGGCAATACTGTCTCCCTGCCACTTTTCCAAAGGAAGACTCCTGATCATTTTGAAAAAATAATGGTGCTCCACTTCTGCAGCTCAGGAAGAGCCAGGGACAAAGTCGAGAAGCTGAAGCATCTGCTGTTGCACAAGGGGCCTGGTCACCCACTCCCCATTCCCACTTAGACAGTCTCTCCCAGTGTTTGCTTGCCAGGGAGTATTTGTTGTTTTTTTTTTTTAAAGAGAGAAAGAAAAGAAATAGAAAATGGTATTTGGTTTGTGCATCTTGGTACTCACTAGTGTCCAAGCCCAGAGGCTGTGGCACCAGTCACTGCCCCATCAGAGCCTTAGCCACTAGCTTCCTAGCCCTCTCTCAGTCAGTCACTCACATGCCCACCCACTCACCAACACATACACAAAATTTTCCATACTTTTACTCACACAGGGACTCGCATAGTATGACTGGCTCAGCTGCCATCTTCCCCTTCCTCTTTAAATTTGATTTTATCCCACATGCAGAAGATTCAAACAAAACCCCTATCTATACCCATACACAAAAATTAACTCTAAATGGATCAGAGACCTAAATGCAAATCCTCAAACCATAAGAACTTTAGAAAATGCAGGACACACCCTTATGAAAGTTGGAACTGGCATCCAATTACTGAGCAAAAACCGAAATGCACGGACTATAAGAGATAAGATAGACAAATTGGACCTCATTAAACTGACAAGCTTCTGCAAAGCCAAAGAAACCGTCAAGAGAGCAGGGAGACAGCCCACAGACTGAGAAAAATTATTTACCAACTCCATGTCTGAAAAAGGCCTAATATCTGTGATCTACAATGAACTCAAACATGCTGAAAAGAAAAAAAACAAACAACCCCGTTACAAAGTGGGCAAAAGACACGAGCAGACACTTCTCAAGAGAAGACCAACAGATGCATGAAGAAATGTTCAGCTTCACTTGTCATCAAGGAAATGCAAATTAAAACTACACTGAGATACCACCTAACTCCAGTCAGGATGGTCATCATCAGTAACTCAAAAAATAAAAGATACTGGAGAGGATGTGGACAAAAGGGAACAATTCTACAATTTTTGCGCAAGTGTACGCTAGTACAGCGTCTGTGGACATCAGTGTGGCAATTCCTAAAAGTTCTAAAAATCGACCTTCTGTTCGACCCCACAATTTCCCTACCGGGAATATATCCAGAAGAAATCAAATCACTCTATAAAAGAGGTACCTGCACATGTATATTCACAATAACAATGTCATGAAACCAACCGTGCTGCCCATCAAAAGAGGACTGGATTTTAAAAATGTGGTACCTATACACAATGGACTATTACACAGCCATAAAAAAGAACAATATCAAGAATTTTGCAGCAACCTGGATGGAATTATAATTTATAATACTGAGTATCTCTCACAGAAACAAAGATCTGAGTATCACATGTTCTCACTCATAAGTGGACCTTGAACATCTATTGTAATACTATAAAAACATGATTGACAGTATCAGGATACTATGGGGGGGCAGGGAGAGCACAGGAGGTGGGATTCATGGTAATCGATATCTGTCTGTGGATGGAGGGCACACCTCATCAACAAGGGTACCTGCACAATGCATATTTGCATAGCTAACCCTTAATTGTACCCCAAAATTTCAAAAAAAATGTAGTAAAAAAATTAGATTTTATCAAGCCTTTACTATAGTTCTGGAAAAACACTTTTATTCCTTCCTTCTCAGATACTTCTAGATTACCATGTTAAAACGGAATTATCTAAATTTCCAGGCAACCTAACAAGAAAAAAATGATAAAATTTTCTAAAAGTAAGAAATCAAGAGAACCCCATGGTATTGATCACAAATTGGGGATGCAGGGCTTCTGTGAAAACCTCCAGATATCAAATGAAGAATGTCCATATAAGTGTTCACTGGAGAATCTGAGGTCTGAGGCCATCTGACCATGGCCTTCTAATTCCTCACAAACAACTTCATTCCCACTGTAACTACTCATCCTGTTCCCCAGCTGGATATGACACCTTCATTCCTCTCTCATGTAGTTCATGCTTGCCAATTCTCTGAATTATTGTTGCCAAATGTGCTGTCCTTTCTTCTTTATCATACCCCTGAGGTCTTCATCAATTTATTAATATGTCAGCCTTGTCATGGCCTTGGTTCTTAGTTCACTTCCTATCAGAATGAAAATTTGTACGTTTTCTTGAGCATACATAACTGGATAATATGATAATTTTCAAGTGCTACATTCAGTATGTTTAATTTATACAAAAGAAAAACAATTTTAAGGAATAAAAGTTTGACTGTAAACAGTAAAAGAGAGCAAATCACTTTGCTAATAAACATGTGGCAACATTGAGGATATTTATGCTGGTTATGCTGCACCAGGTGTAAGCAAAAGCCAAGATTAGCTGTTGAGTGAATTTGTGTCATATGAATTGAATATTAAGTTGGGATTAGATACAGACAAGGCTTGATAAATGACATTTCAGTCAGGAAAAAGATGACACATGATCAAGGAAGAGAAGCAAGTAGGAAGGCAGATATCTGTGGTGGAATCAGGGACAAAAAAGGGTCAGTAGACAGAGTCTCAGATAGCTTTTTTTAAATATTTTTAGAGTTGGAATCTCACTCTGTCGCCCAGACTGGAGTGCAGTGGCCGCTCCTGGCCACTACAGCCTCGACCTGCTGGGCTCTGGCAATCCTTCCTCCTCGGCCTTCCTAGTAGCTGGAATTATAGGCACGTGCTACTACGCCTGGCTAATTTTTTGATTTTATTGTAGAGATGAGTTCTTGCTGCTCAGGCGGGTCTCGAGCCCGCGGGCTCAGGCAATCCACTCACCTCAGCTTCCCAAAGGTGCGGGATTACAGGCTGAACCACCAAGCCTGGTTTCAGATAGCTTTAAAAAGGTTAATGCAAATAGCATTTTTTAAAGGATTTTGGGTAGTGTCATTACTCCACCTTTGATTTTCTTCTCAATATCATTTTGACTATTGAGCATTTCACCACATTTCAATAAGTTTGTTAACAACCATAAAATAACGAGAAGAGATTTTATTTGGGTTCTGCTGAATCAATTTAGCAAGAAATAAATCTTGAATCTTATTCATTAACATGAGATGTTTCTCCAGTTTATAGGGCTTATTTGATTTAGTTCATCAGAGTTTTAGTTTCTGTCTTATAAAATTTATACATATTTTATTTCAATTATACCTATGTGCTTTTTAAAAGGTTAATATAAATAGCATTTTTTAAAATCTCACAATTTATTTGTTCATTTTTATATGATTGATATTATATATTAGCTGTGTATCATGTAAGAAAAATAAAATTATCCATAGCATTCATTCACTTAAGAAATTTTTTAATCATTTTATATTATGCATGTAGATAGTCATCATCTATGAACAAAGGCTTTTTTAGTTCTTTTCCAATCTGAATACGTGTTGTTTTCTATTCTTCTTTATATTAAATCAACTAGAACTTCCAGTACGATGTTAAAAATGAGTGGTGATAGGGTACATTCATGCCTTGTACTTGATCTTACTGAGAGGACTTCAAGTTTCTCACCATTACTTATAACATTAGCTGTAGTTTTTAATGTAGATATTATGTATCATTTTGAAAAACAATTCACTCTGTTCCGAGTTTAGTCAGAGTTTTGAGAAACAAATCATAAATGATGTCTAAATTTGTCAAATGCATTTATTATATGATCGTATACTTTAATTTTTTAGTATGCTGATGTGATGAAATGCATTAATTGACTTCCAAATGTTGAAACAGTCTCACATACTAGATATAAATTCTTCTTACTCATGTTGCATAATCACTTTTATATATGTTGGATTTGATTGGCTAAGACTTTCTTGAGAATTTTTGCCTCTATGTGTGTAAGATATATTACTCTGCAATTTTTTCTTGTGATGTCTGACTTTTGTATTAAGGTGATGCTTGTCTTATAAGATGACTTAGAGACTGTGTTCCCTCTCTTTCTATCTTCTGAAATAGATTGCAGACAATTAATATAAATTCTCCTTAAAATTTTTGGTAGAATTCACAAGTAATTTATTCTTACCATATTGCTTTATTTTGTATAAGTTTGTTAATTACAGAAGCAATTTATTTAACAGTTGTAAGTCTATTCAGCTTCTCTATTAATTTTACTCAACCTTTGTAAGTTTGGGCACCCTTTTTTCAAGAAATCAGCCCATATTGTTTAGTTTAATTTTCAGTCATACCAAACATTCACAGAAGAACTAATACCAATCTTTCTGAACTCATCCAAAAAATATAGTTCTCAACCTGTTTGTTCCTGGTTTATAGAAATGTCACTGTATTCTGCAAGTTGAGTTGATTTTTTACCCTGAAAGTATACCAAAGTCATGTATCAGAGTGAGGAGGCTTTTGACACATTCCCTTGGGTTTTCAAGAAATGGGAAGATATTGCCCACAGAAAAGGGACAAGTTAACTTTTTCTTTTCCTATTTTGATACCTCTGATTTCCTTCTTCTGCTTGATTGTTCTAGCAAGGAATTCCAGCACTCTGTTGGACAGGAGGGTTGAGAGAGGGCAACTTTGTCTTGTTCCCATTTTAGGAGAAATGCTTTCAATTTCCAGACATTGAGCAATATGTCAGCTGCGCTTTTTTATAGATGACTGTACATTTTTTAAAGTACATTTTGAAGTATGCTTATATACATAGATATTAAAGGGTTTTTTATCAAGAAAGGATGTTGGATTTTATCAAAAGCTTTTTCTGCATCTAAGTATGCAATTATGTGGTTCTTTCTTTCACCTCTGTTAATGTATTTGTATTGAGTTACATTTATGGGCTTGTGAATGTTGAAACAGACTTGGATCATGGAAATGAAGAAAATTTGTTCATTGTGGATCACTCATAAGATTGTTATTTAATCCAATTTGTTAGAATCTTATTGAGAATTTTTGCATCTATGTTCATCAAGGAGAGTGGTCTGTGATTCTTTTTCCTTATTTAGTCAATAGCAGGTTTGAGAATCAGTGTGATGCTAGGTTCATAAAATGATTTGGTGAAAGTTCCGTTTTTCACATTTGCTCAGAAGGTTTTCTAGTTTCTTTCCCCTTTTATTTACATTATCATAAAGATGTGGGGTTGAGCCGAGATCGGTGGCTCAGTCTGTAATCCCGCACCTTTGGGAGGCTGAGGTGAGTGGATTGCCTGAGCCCGCGGGTTCGAGACCCGCCTGCGCAGCGAGACCTCATCTCTACAGTAAATCAAAAGATCAGCCGATCATGGTAGCACATGCCTGTAATTCCGGCTACTCGGAAGACTGAGGTGGAAGGATCGCTGGAGCCCAGCAGGTCGAGGCTTCGTTGGCTGGGAGTGGCCACTGCACTCCAGTCTGGGCGACAGAGTGAGACTCCAACAGAAAAAAATAAAAAGAAAAAGAATTCACTAAATATTACAACTTTACAGTAATGTGTTACTCTCTATTAATCACTCTGGAGTATATTTTTGAAAATTTGCATTATAATATAAACTAGATTAGGGCTGATTCTTTGAAACACATATTCAATAGTATTTTTGTTATCTTCCATTTTATTTTTTCTTACATGTTGACTTCAATTTTTATTTTGTCAAGTTTTGGGTATGTAAAGGTGCATCTAAAAGTTCTGAATCTTTTTCAGTTTGGATTTCCAGGAGATGTTGGAAACTCATTTGATCTACTTTGAATAACACTTTTATTGATTTTACTCATCTTACATTTTTCTATAATCAGTGAGAGAAAAAAACAAACTAAATCTTATGTTCAAAACTTTGCTTAAAAATAGTCTCAGATGAATATTCAAGTATGTCACTTTCAAATTGCAGATATTTTGCAAGGGAAACAATTTAGAACACTCAGTGTTTTTATTAAAAAAAAAAAAACAACCTTACACTTCCAAAGTCTCATTCACACGTTAGGGACACGACCAAGGCTGATATTCCAAGTGGGTGTTTGAGATGAGAGATCACACAGGATTTTTATGATCACAGGTGTGTGGACAAGAACAACTGTGAATAGCCCTGGCTCCCTACTCTATAAGTACATGTCAAATTGCTACTGACAACTAAATTAGCACCTTATTATAACAAAGTAAGGAGGAATGTGGTCACTAGCCAGGTCTTGAAGTGAGGAGGGATGATGCTGTTCTCTCCACCACCTACTCATACGATCTCAGGCACAATTCACTGCAACAGGGATCTGTAGGGCATTTCTCAAGGAATGATATTAGGGAACACATTTTCTGCAGCTGGCAGCTGCCCTCTGTCTGATGTGCATCTTTCTTTTCTGCAAACTGTTACATGTGCACTTTTATTGTTAAGAATCATACATGTCCTCTTTCTTAAGATTAAACAAAGTGCGGTGAATTCAAAATTCATAAGAAGAAATACAGACCACAACAAAATGACATTTTGAAATTATCTGAGTGTGCACACAAAGACTAGGCTACTGGTCCAACATATATATGAGTTAAAGAGTTTCTACAACATATATGCTTGTATAACAACAGAGGTATCCAGTAGAGGGGTTGAATATTTTTATTTCTCAATATATTGCCTCAAGGAGATGGTTCAGATAGTGAGGATATTACCTGAGACACTAAGAGATGTACAAGAATTAGAAGGACTACAACCAGCTGGACACTGAACAATGTCAGTAATGATGATCATCCAGCAAAAAACGTCCAAGCTCCTTTAAGTCCCATGGGATGAATGCTTTTTGCTCCATGTTTATCCTTTACTAGAGTTGGTAGTCAACTCATTTCAGATAAAGAAATGTTCACTCAAGTTAAGTGAGTTATGTAAAGATGATATAGTCATAAAATTTGGAGAAAGCTACTTATAATTGATTAAATACTTTATGTGAACTATTGGAAAGGAAAATAATTCAATGTGGGTATGTTTCTGATGGTGTTTGGATTTTGGAGAAGTATTTAATCCATTCACATCTCTAGAATTAGTGATTTGGGGACAATTTTCTCTAAATTGTCATTGATGTCTAACTATCACTTTCTGTTTTTTTTAGTTGGAGTATCACTCTGTCACCCAGACTGGAGTGCAGTGGCCGCTCCCAGCCACCGCAGCCTCGACCTGCTGGGCTCTGGCGATCCTTCCGCCTTAGCCTTCCAAGTAGCCGGAATTACAGGCATGCACTACCATGCCCGGCTGCTTTTTTGATTTATTGTAGAGATGAGGTCTCGCTGCCCAGGTGGGTCTTGAACCCACAGGCTCAGGCAATCCACTCACCTCAGCCTCCAAAAGGCACGGGATTACAGGCTGAGCCACCGAGCCCGGCTTAACTATCACTTTCAACGCATTAAACAGAATAAAATAAGAGGACTACTGAAATGGTGAAGGGGAGATGAAAGGTAGAAGACAGCTTTTGTGAGGATTTGGACAGTACCTTCTTCCCAGGTAAAACACCATGGAGAGGGTCCTCTTCTCATCCTCTTTTATGTTTGCATACAAACCGAATGCCCACATTCATTTCAACAATAGTCACCCAGAATACAGCATAGATATATACATGGTCTTCTTCAACATCTAAATTATTTGTTTGGAATCAATACCTCAGCCTTAAAAACATGAAGAACCTATGGTTCTTCTCACCTCTGGAGGAAGCTCCCAAGGAAGAGTGTCTCATGATTCAAACATGAAGACATGAGGATGCTTTACCTAAGTATACGAATCACTAAGGACTTTGCCAGCATCCAGTCAGAGGTAAAGCTGCAGTAGTTGAGTCCAAGACTTAATAAACCCACACAGACCCTCTTTCTCTCCTGTTTTGTCTGTGATGGTTACTGATGAAACTATATATACTAACCATAAGGGTAGGGACTGAAATAGATGGTTTACATCTATCATGGTGAAATCAAACTGCAACCTATTCCTTGAGACTCAAACATCATTCATTCCTGGCTTGTGTTGAGATCATTGATTACATCCATGAATCACATTCATAAGCTTCATATCAAATATTTCTCTGTAATATTCTTTGTGTCTTCTTCAAAACAAATTGCTCATTTTGAGTAGTTGATAACTATAACAACTTTCATGACAAAGTAAATGTCAAGTGCAGTTAACTGAATCTGAAAAAGTACTGAAAAGGATTCAGATGTTAACTTCCTCATCTTACAAAATGAATCAAAGTACACAGTGCATAGGAAAAATTTGCTGCCAATGTTTGCATGTTACTAGGTTGAAAGGTTAGTGAAAGAAGACTGATACATAGCAATGTTAGCAAGAAAAGAAGGGAGTGAAGTGGAATTGAACTAATCCTTAGTCTGTTATAACACAGAGTCACTAGATACGTGATGGATTAATGAAGAGGACACTTTTACTAGAGATACTGAGGCAGCAGCAAGAAGTGATTCCACTTCAGTCTTGGTATGGAGTTGAAAAGTGCTGGGAAAACTGTGACTTTTAACTGTCTGCATAGGATATTGTGGGGAATATAAAGTGGGACTTGAGTGAAAAGATAATAATGATGGCTGTTCAGTGTTGTGAATGTAACTAATGCGACTGAAAAGTTTTTGGTATGTTTGTTTTGAGTTGGAGTCTCACTGTTGTCCAGGCTGAAGTGCAGTGGCATGCTCATGGCCACCGCAGCCTCTGTCTGCTGAGCTCAGGTGATCATTCAACCTCAGATTTCCAAGTAGCTGGAGTCACAGTTGTGCACCATAATGCCTGGCTAATATTTTTTGGCTTATCATAGAGATGAGGTCTTGTCAATTTGTCTGGGCTGGTCTTGACTACAGAGGCTCAGGCAATTTTCTCACCTCCACCTCTCAAATTGTTGGGATTGGAGAATTGTATTCGTAAAGTTGTTACCATTACATGTTTTATGTTATATGTATTTTACAACTATAAAAATTTTAAAATGAGAAAAATAGATGTATTCTGGTGGTTTTGTGTAAATATATCTTTTTTGGGTCATCCGCCTTTTCTGACAAATTACCATAGGTAGTCAGAAGTAACCAGAATACTCCATGCACACTTAGATTATAAATAACTTCAACTAAATATTCAATTATATAACTCTAATTTCTACCTTTCACAACATAATAGAAAACATGTAATTCAGTCTAGCTCCATTTCTAATAATATGTTTTTGTTTTCAACTCATAAGCCAAATTTGCACACTGGGGAGAAGCAATAATACTTACACAAACATTCCCAGGTAACTACCTGTGGTGACATGAGTTTTGAAATCTGAAAAATAATTTGGGGAATAGTACTTGATCATATGACAAATCAAAGTATAAATCTAAAGAAATGTTTCCAGCATATTCCAAAAAATCTCTTCCCTTACATCAACACAATATGCTAGAGCAGTTTTAGGGCCACATCAACATTGAGTAAAAGGCACAGAGCATTCTCATATTCCTCTACCCCAAATGCAAGGCCTTCTCCACTATCAATACTCTGCAAAATCTTACTGAGTATGCTACAATGGATGGACCTACATTGACATATCTGTTACTTACTTTCCTGGTGTTCTTTTGACATAAACAATCTCAAATTATCTGGGAATAACACAGGTTCTATTAAAGGGCTGCAGAGAATTATGCCAGTTAGAGAGAAAGTGGGTGGGGTTATTCTTATTTGCATTTTTCTTCCAAGACCCATAAAATATATATTGATTTGGAGTTCATCTGAATCCTGTTTTTCTAAATCCCTTCCTAAGAGGGTATGGTCTTCAACATTTTGAGACGGGTTCAGTCATCTAAAACACAAGCCAAAGTGGGGACCCTGGCCATTTATGCTGTCATATATGATGTCCTAGAGTTGGATCATTTGCATTGTAAGCTCTAGGGTGGTTGTTCTGAATGTGGCGCTTTGGGAGGGAAAGACAGCACATACATAAGATCTGGGGAGGAACAATAGTTTCCCTTTACTAAGGGAGTTGGCATGAGTTTTTTTTTCTTTTTTTTTTTTGAGTTGGAGTCACACTCGGTCACCCAGACTGGAGTGCAGTGGCCTCTCCCAGCCACCACAGCCTCGACCTGCTGGGCTCCGGTGATCCTTCTGCCACAGCCTTCCAAGTAGCCGGAATTACAGGCATGCACTACCACGCCCGGTTGATTTGTGGATTTATTGTAGAGATGAGGTCTTGCTGCCCAGGCGGGTCTCAAACCCACAAGCTCAGGCAATCCACTCACCTCAGCCTCCCAAAGGAGCGGGATTGCAGGCTGAGCCACCGAGCCCAGCGGTATGAGTTTTTAAGAGAATAAATATTCAAACAATATCACCAAAGTGCATTAATATTTAACTTAAACCAGAAACTTCAAGAAAAGGAAAGCTTTTTATCTGGGTCCAAGAATTCAGAGGCATCATAGTCCAAGGGAGCTTGAACAATTCATTCAATACTGATATTCCACTTATAATATTCTCTCTGTGTGTATTCGGACTTTCTCCACCATGAACTATGGAGGCTGAGAAGGCTGTCTTGCCAAAGGCTGACTTCGAATCATCTACTGTCTGCATCAACCAACAGTAACAGATATCATGCCTACTGATCAATGATGTCACCTCATGATATTGGCTGTCAGTAATTTGGAGCCAATTTGATTAAATTAGCATAAGTCAAGTCCCCTTAAGTGGTAGAATGTTTTCTTAAGAAATGACCGCTAAAGCCGGGCTCGGTGGTTCAGTCTATAATCCTGCACCTTTGGGAGGCTGAGGTGAATGGATTGCCTGAGCCCGCGGGTTCAAGACCCGCCTGGGCAGCAAGACCTCATCTCTACAATAAATCAAAAAATCAGCTGGGTGTGGTAGCGCATGTCTGTAATTCCGGCTACTCGGAAGGCTGAGGCGGAAGGATCGCCGGAGCCCAGCAGGTGGAGGCTGCAGTGACTGGGAGTGGCCACTGCACTCCAGTCTGGGCGACCGAGTGAGACTCCAACTCAAAATTAATAAATAAATAAATAAATAAATAAATAAATAAATAAAAATAAAAATAAACGACCGCTAATTATCCATAGGCTTACTGATGCCACCATAGTCTTTCTGCCAAAACCACTTACTGAGGTGCTGACTGTCTGAATGACTAGTATGATATCCTGAATAATGTCATTAGAAACCAGGGAATCTGGATGGTTCTGATTCCAGAGCTCCATCAATTTTTCATGCACACAACTGATGATCAAGCCCATTTAAGGAAAACGTGACTTCATTAATGGTCAAAACCTTCTGAGAATGGTGTTTCTATATGAGAAGTGCCCTTAACCATTTATCTCTCCTATCTCCTTCAGACATCTCTGTCTATGATGACTCTACTTGAGTCTTGTGGTTCCTCCTCCTGGTTATTGGCAGAAGTTCCCATTAATAGCCATCTTTCATGTCTAATCCCAACTTGGCATGTCATTCATAGAAATGAATGCACATCTTTCCTTGGGTTCTGAAGATCTATTTATCTGGGATGGTCAACAGTCAGAAATGGTGATTTTTATTGGGGTTACACTGAATCTAAATAATAGTTGGAAAGAACTGACATCTAGAGTTTTTCTTTTCATAAACATAAAGTATTGTTTCATTTACTTAGGTTTTTGACAAATTTAATCAGATTTGTATAGGTTCCCTAATATAGGTTGTGTTCATATTTTTTAAATTTCTATCTAAGTATTTTATTAATTTCAAATGCCACTTGTTCATTTCTGGTATATAAGAAAGCATTGCCTGAAATATAAACATATTTAAATTTTGAATAAAATGATATACATTTAAGGGCCTTGATCCTAAGTCAGGGCAAGTGGGAATCAGTGGGAGGGTCAAACTTCTCCTGCTCATAGACCACTTATGTATATAATCCTGACTTCCACTCCACATCTTTAAAATAAATAGAGGGATAATAAAACAGTGTGAAGCAATTAATATCTGATATGAATAAAATGAAAGTAAAAGAGTATTGCAAATGACTCTGTCTGTACCCTTTATGATGTGGTTGTAAACTCTTGTTCACCACCAAAGGTAAAACATTCCTGGAAGACACATGACACAAAACAGCCACACAGAAGGTAGCCCAAGGCTTGTGCTTAAGGGGAATCCAATAGACCACTACAATAAAGAGAACAGTGTGGAAATATTGTGAAGTTTTAGAACACTATAAATATAATTAATTTGTATTGTCTGGTCATACCCATTTGTCATTAGATTGTGAGAGTGATTAATGTGTCAGCATCTGCTTGGGTTTGTGAGCAGGAGCAAGGAGGAGCATGTTTGGATGGATGCTGGGCCATGACTCACAGCACAAATATTGCACATGGTGGCAATTGATACCAACACACAGCAGGTTGTTCCTGATGGGATAGCATTCCTGGTGTATTGGATAACACATTGTGTAATGCTCATTTACACTGAGAAGGAGGTTGTCCTTCCTGTTTTTGAAACAGAAAGAGGATTTTCCAGATGAAGAGACTGGTGCTACAAACCCAAGTCCTGCTGCTTTTGTTTTATGATGATGATGGTCATCATCTAATATGCAAATTATCCAGACAATGACATGTGCAGTGATAAAGGAGTTAGATTTGGGACTCACCTGGTGACAAAGACATCTTAAAAACTATGTTATGGAATGGGGTCTTTAATGAAGGGAGAGAAGGATATACACAGATGTCCTAAAGCAGCACTACCAGGAGTTAGCTGGAGCGATGGTTATCCCTTCAGGTCCTCCATCATTTCATAGACCTAAATACATGTTCCGTTTTCATGTTCCTTTGGAGGAATGTGGAAATACAGAAGACAGAATGGCCATGATAAATTTAATCTTGAATATTCATGGGTGAATGTATGGCAAATTATTCAAAATAAGGGATGTTGGACAACTAGGGTAAATTGTCTTGGTCACCAGGCCATATTCATTCATGGACAAATGCCAAAGGGTAAAAAGGAGTCTTTGGTGATTGTTCCTGTTATAAGACATTATGTGTGAGAGTCCCTCTTAATGACCATTACCACCTTTATCCATCAGAGTTTGCTAGTTTGCTTTAACACAATTAACTTTACTTACATTTGACAACTTTCTCACAATCACAGAGAAGAGTGGGCAGAACAGAGCTCTTGATCTGATCCTTCAGAGACATGAACCAGAATGTACGTGTCAGAGGGAATGCAAGGTTGTGACATTACTGAGAACTGATCCTGCCTCTCCATAGAGGTTCAGTTCAGTCAGAAACCTGTCTCTGGGGTTCTGGATATGCATCCTGTGATGTATTCCCAGAAGGGAAGGACAATAACTATGCAAACTCAATATCCGAACTTCCCATTAAAGCTCAAGTTTGCTCTCCCCATTAAGTCTCCCTCACCTCCCAGCTAGGATCCTTAGTGTCTCCTTTTCTGCATTTCTCCAACAGATAAATTACTGGATAATATGGAAGGTTAATTTCTAGTTCTTTCAGAAATCACCACAGTGTCTTCCAAAGAGGTTGCACTAGTTTGCATTTAGACCATCAGTGTAGAAGTGCTCCTTTTTCTCCACATACGAGCCAGCATCTGTTGTTTGTTTTATTAATTATGGCTTTTGTTAGTGGGGTTAGGTGGTATCTCAATGTTGTTTTGATTTACATTTCTTTGATGATGACTGAGGCTGAGCACTTTTTCATGTCTTTTGGCTGCCTGTATGTCTTCTTTTGAGAAGTGTCTATTCATGTCTTTTGCCCACTTTTTAATAGGGCTGTTTGTTTTCTTCCTTTCAACTCATTTGAGTTCCTTTCTACCTTATGTTTAAAGAAGAACAAAGGCCAATTCTCACACACTTCAAAAAAGTTGAAGGGGTGAGACTAATTCCAAAGTCATTTATTCAAGGCAAGTATTACCCTGATACCAAAGCTAGAGAAAGAAGTAACAACAACAGAAACAAAACACAAGTAAATGTTCCTGATGAACATAGATGCAAAAATCTTCCCTACCATTCAATTTATCTTTTATTATTTATGTGCTGCATCTTGGTGCTGTAAAGTCCCCCTGGATGTGGGCACTTTTATGAAGGCATATATACTTATGCATACTTGTCTATTTCTGGTTTCTGAAAGGGGAAAGTGATGGAATCTCCTATGCTGATATCTCACCGATATTAATCTCAAGTGGAATGTTATGTTCAGTACTCTGGAAGTTAACACAGGACCTCTACCCCAAGAGGAAATCGAGTCTGAAATAAACAGAGTTTATAAACTTTCAAGGCTACATATTATTCTTTAAAAATAAAACAACAACAAAAATTAATGCTGTCTAAAAATCTGTGTGCAGATCTTCATGACAGCTTTATTTATAATTATTGCAGGGTGGAAGCAACCACGATGTCTTCTCTAAAAGAATGAACAAACTGTGACATAATTTTGGAATATAATTTTAAAAAATCAACAGACAATAACTTGGATGACTGTCACAACACATGCATCATCCTGTAAAATAAATGATATAAAAAAGAATGACATGTATGATTTTATTTATTAATGTGCAATCTAAATATAAAAACGAATGAAAAATTATAAAGTTGATCAGTGTTCTCTAGAAATTGTGGAAGTAAAATATTTTAATGAGATAAATTCTTAACCACATGCCCTTGAAAGGCAGATTTACATCTCAGTCCTCCTTAGTACTTTGCCTTGTAGGCAATACAGGACTATGTGTGGAATACATTCTGAATAATCATTTCATAAATAAATAAATAAATAGAAGAAATACACAATTTATTTGGAGTGATAGAACTTTTCTCTATTTTCACTATTGTAGTGGTTAAATTACTGCTTTGGTCAAACTCATGAAACTTCACATTAATGAGAGTTAATTTTAATTTAGTTAGGTTACAGCTCCAAAATAATGTTTATCATGCTTATTAGAAAAATTATAATAATATTTTGTTTTCAAAATCAAATTTATATTAATAAACTTTGATAATTTGATAATTTTTAATTTGATAATTTTTAATAAGGTCACATTTAAAAACTGTTCCCTCAATATTATGTATTTCATTTTCTCTTATGTATTTTCTCAATAACTAGTAAAAGTGCATATTTACCTATATAGCTGGTTGTTAGACGATGATAGATAGAAAACATTATAAGTGATGATAGGTAGAAAATATAAAGATAGTTAATTCAGTTATTAAAATGATAATTTCTAATGTAGGACACACTAATATAGACTGACTGAGATGGCATATAACACCAAGCTTAAAAGAATTCAGTAGACATAAGTGAGGTACATAATTTGGGAAATATCATCTATGCATGTCCTTTATTAAAATTATTATTATTACAAAGGTCTAACATCTAGGATCTACAAGTAAATCCGACACACTGAATGGAAAAATAAGCAGCCCCATTAAAATGTGGGTAAAGCCGGGCTCAGTGGCTCAGCCTGTAATCCCGCACCTTTGGGAGACTGAGGTGAGTGAATTGCCTGAGCCCGCGGGTTCGAGACCCGCCTGGGCAGGAGACCTCATCTCTACAATAAATCAAAAGATCAGCCGGGCATGGTAGTGCATGCCTGTAATTCCGGCTACTTGGAAGGCTGAGGCGGAAGGATCACCGGAGCCCAGCAGGTCGAGGCTGTGAGTCTGGGCAACAGAGTGAGACTCCAACTGAAAAAAAAAAAAAAGTGGGTAAAAGACATGAATAGACACTTCTCAAAAGAAGATATATGGAAAGCCAACATACACAAGAAAAAGTGTTCAGCCTCACTCATCATCAGAGAAATGCAAATCAAAACCACATTGAGATGCCACTTAATCCCAGTAAGAATGGCCATCATTAATAAAACAAACAAAAACAGATGCTGTTGAAGATGTGGAGAAAGAAGAACACTTCTGCACTGCTGGTGGGAATGCAAACTAGTGCAATTCCTTTAGAAGACAATGTTGTAATTTCTGAAAAAAAATAGGAATTGGCCTTCCATATGACCCAGGAATCCCCCTATTGGAAGTATACCCAGAGGAACTCAAATCATTCTTCAAAAAAACACTTGCACATATATGTTGTAGTTCAATTCACAATAGCAAAAGTATGAAACCAACTATGTTGTCCATTGAAAATGGCCTCAATAAAAAATGTGATACATATACACAATTGCCTATTATGCAGTCACATAGAAAAAAAAAACATGTTGACTTTTCAGTATCTTGGATGAATTTGGAGTCGATTATACTAAGTGATCTATCACAGAAAAAAAGAACAGAGTACCATATGTGCTCACCAATAAGCGGAACTTGAACAATTATAATACTATAAGGAAGGGGATGGCAGCAATGGTAAACTATCAGGAGAGGGGGATGTGCCAGAGACCAGCTTCAGCCGGGTTCAGGGTACCCCAAAGGTGGAGACAGCATCAGTTATTGGGGGGAAGAAGAAAGAGAGAGAGAGAGAGAGAGAGAGAGAGAGAGAGAGAGAGTGAGAGAGAGAGAGAGGAGAGAGAGAGACTGGACTCCAGTCTAGTGCAGAAGCGCTGTGTGTCCTATTGGGAATTACAGTGGGTCTTTTATACACAAAGTCAGATGTGGGAGGGGTGTCCCCCACCCATCAGAAACCTTAATCCATGAAAACTTGATCAATGATTGCCTTTAAACACTTTTCATATGATAATCTTAAAATCCCATAACAAAGGATAACCTAATCTGTGCCTGACATATTCTGTAAACATTTTTCATCCTAAACTGATTGATTTATGCCAAGTTAAACAATTCTATAGAAGCTTAAGTATTTACTTTACAAACGAGAGTGGCCCATCCAAGAATGTTTGGAATGTGGCCCAGTCCAAAGTTCACAAGTGGGCTACCTGCAAGTTACCCAGCCGCATTCTTTCAACAAAATGGCTGTCTTTTAAAACTGTATTCTACAATTTATACCTTCAATAAATCCTAAGATCATGACCCAGAAGTCTGTGACCAATACTAAGGCTCTTAGATGTGACAGGAGTTAGAATTATAAGTTGTGTGAAAGCCAAAACTGCAGTTTGAGGAAGAATGGGAGCAATGAGCTTCTAAAGTTAGCTTGTGTTCATTCTGGTCTCAGAGTTTTTATGTTTTGAGCTCACAGGAGCTTAATCTGGTTAGTGCTGAGTAGAAAGGGGGAGGAAATGGGGTCAGTAGCTCCCGAACACATCCTAGTGGTCTCGGGGTCAACGGCCCTTCCTGATCCCTAACACTCAGTGGGCCTCCATGACTGGCTCCCAACAGAGATGGAATTGGCAGTTGAGGGAAACTTCTGGGGGAGGGAGGGTCATATTTCATCAACAAGGGTACCTGGATATTCATCATTTGTATACCTGAAATATTATTAATTATTTTTGGACCTATTTCTCTTTTCCAAAATCAAATTTTGAAAAGAGAATTACCCTGATTCAACAAAGAAATCAAGACAGAAATGAAAGATTCCTGGAATCAAATTAAAAAATGACACATTTTAACAAAATTTATTTGATGCCATGAAAGCAGTATTGAGAAGACAATTTCTAACTCTGCACACACATAATTAAGAATACTGAAAGATCAAAAGTAAACAGTTAAACGTCACTCCTAAAGAAGCTAGAAAGACAAGACGACCAAAATCCTAACATCAACTGAAAGATCCACGTCATCAAGAAAAAAATCACAGCTGCAAGTTATCAAAGACAAGACTATAGTGGGGAATAAAAGACAACAACTGCTTCTTTGTGGGGATGAATAAGGTCAATGTATCCCTATCCTGATAGTCTTAAAAAAAAAACAGACTGAAAATCTAAATAAATACAATTAGAAATGTCAAAAAATGAATTCTCAACTGATCCAGAAGAAATTCTAACTAGTATCAAAACTTACTATACACACTTGTATAAAAATTGATTCTTTTGTACAATGATGTGTGTTCCTCTGCATACATTCTCAGGAGAGGGAGTCCTGGGTCATATGGAAGGCGAATTTCTAGTTATTTTAAAAATTGACACACTGTTCTTCATAGAGCTTGTACTAGTTGGCACTCCCGATTCAACCCCACATCTTTTTTATGTTATTTATTTATTTTTTTGAGTTGGAGTCTCACTCTTTTGCCCAGACTGGAAGGCAGTGGCCGCTTCCGGCCACTGCAGCCTCGACCTGCTGGGTTCCGGCGATCCTTCCACCTCAGCCTTCCTAATAGCTGGAATTACAGGCATGCGCTACCATGCCCAGCTGATCTTTTCTGATTTATTGTAGAGATGAGGTCTCGCTGCCCAGGCGTGTCTCGAACCTGCGGGCTCAGGCAATCCACTCACCTCAGTCTCCCAAAGGCGCGGGATTACAGGCTGAGCCACTGAGCCCAGTTTAGTGAATTCTTTAGAGTTAATTAAGCTAACATTATTTTGATGACTGATACACAACAATAAAACTATATTCAATGTTCCAAAAGTTTTGGAGGATGCCTGAAAAAAATGCAGTTATACTTCCATTTAGGTTTACTGGAACTAACCAACACAAGTATAAGTGCTTGTGGAAAACTAACAACAAAGACCGAAGTTTTGACCCTGTATGAAGTCTTCAGACACCACTTTCACTGGCAAGATTGACTGGTGAGGGAGTTACATTTCATGGGATCAGTGTGTGAAGCAAATAATGTTCTAAAAATGACACCAGTGGAAAAAAACATAGATATACTAAAATTCAGGAGGACTTCTGGCAAGATGGCGACAGGGCAGCCTGGTCTGTGAGACCCTCTGTGAAAGAGAACACACATCAAGACTCATCTCTCTCCTGGGGGACTGAAGCTCCCATCATTGGCAGCTTACTCTTCACACAGGGATCACCTGTGGTCACCACTCAAACACCTCAGTGGACTGGGTTACCATCAGAGTGTCAGGTGCCTCTGCTGCAGCCATTGCACCACCCATGCCTGAGGCGATCCACGACTTCAGACCAGGAAGCCCCCGCAAATGCAATCTACTGTGATAGCCACTGCTGCCACTACCAATGCCATGCCTCGCACCTCACATGCAGCCCGGCTCATGGAGCTCCTTCCATGTACTGTGAGGTGGCTGCCTCATCAACAAGGGTAACTGCATGATCAATGTTTGTATACCTAACCCTGAATTGTACCCTACATCTTTATAATAAATAAATAAATTTTTAAAAAGTGTAGCTGGATCCCATTTGCTAGAATCTTGTTGAGAGTGTTTGCATCTATGTTCATTAAGGATATTCGCCTGTAGTTCTCTCTTTTTGTTGCCTCTTTGAGTGGTTTGGATATCAGTGTGATATTAACTTCATAAAATGCTTTGAGAAGAATTCTGTCTTTTTCAATTGCCTGGAATAGTTTCAATATATTTGGTATCAGCATGTCTTTGTATGTTTTGTAGAAATCCACTTGAAAGCATTCTGGCTAGGCTCAGTGGCTCAGCCTGTAATCCCACGCCTTTGGGAGGCTGAGGTGAGTGGATTGCCTGAGCCCGCGGGTTCGAGACCCGCCTGGGCAGACGAGACCTCATCTCTACAATAAATCAAAAATTAGGCGGGCGTGGTAGCTCACGCCTGTAATTCCAGCTACTTGGAAGGCTGAGGCAGAAGGATCGCCAGAGCCCAGCAGGTCGAGGCTGCGGTGGCCAGGAGTGGCCACTGCACTCTAGTCTGGGTGACAGAGTGAGACTCCAACTCAAAAAAAAGAAAAAAGAAAGAAAGCGTTCTGGTGTAGACCTTTTTTTGTTTTGTTTTGTTTTGGCAGTTTTCTTATGACAGAGTCAATTTCCTGGATTGTTATTGGTCCATTTAGTGTCTTCTTGTTTCAACCTTGGGAGGTT
>JAPVLO010003472.1:0-22105 GCA_027257055.1 Cephalopachus bancanus | reverse complement strand
CTTAGAATCTTAACCAATTTCATTAGTGCCACTGTTGCTGACAGTTCTCCACACATCTCCTGTGCTTTAAACACATCTCATGAGCAGAGGCACTTTATTCTAGACTAGCTTGTTGAAGATGTTTGTGTTCATAAACTGTCTTGGAAGTAAAGCAGAGAACAGGTTTATTTCTTACCTATCCCCCTTGAGAGTAAAGATTGGGCAGATTTTCTGGTAGCCCATTATAATAGATTCAAGTTCCCTTAGTGGGGGTCCTCAGCTGTGACATGGACCCACTGAGTTTGCCACATCCACCTGGGCTGCTTTGCATCAGCCCCTGTGAGACATGGGAGGCAGGGGGAGTGGACGTGAACATGAAGGTCACACTGCCTGCTGTGCTGTGAGGAATACATACGTCCTTTGTCTCTGACCCAGAAGTCTCCTGTCTTTTGCTGGCATCTGTGAAATTGTGATAGTTTAACTTATTAGTTTGTGTAGAGTAAGTCTCAGACCCTTCACAGGTGTTGACATCACCGTTACAGTGCCTGTGATTCCTTTTATTTTTTTTTTCTCTTTATTTATTTATTTAATTTTATTTTTTTATTGTGAAGTTGTGGGGTACAGTTAAGGGTTAGGTATACAATTGCGTTTCATTCAGGCACCCTGTTGATATAGGATGTTTCCCCATACCCAGACAGATATTTGCTACTGTTAATCCCATCTCCCTCCCCCCACCATAGTTTCCCGGTATGGTCAGTCATTTTCGTATAGTATTGCATTGGATGTTTAAGGTCCATTATATGAGTGAGAACATGTGATACTCGGATCTTTGTTTCTGTGAGAGGTCACTCAGTATTATAGACTCTAGGTCCATCCAGGTTGCTGCGAAATTCATGATTTTGTTCTTTTTTATGGCTGCGTAGTATTCCATCGTGTATATGTACCAAATTTTTTTAATCCAGTCCTCTTTTGACGGACAGCATGGCTGTTTCCAGGTTCTTGCTATTGTGAACAATGCTGCGATAAACATGCATGTGCAGGTATCTTTTATATAGAGTGATTTGTGTTCTTCAGGATATATTCCCAGTAGGGGGATTGCGGGGTCATATGGGAGGTTGGTATTTAGAGCTTTTAAGAATCGCCACACTGCTTTCCACAGAGGTTGCACTAGTTTACACTCCCACCAACAGTGTAGAAGTGTTCCCTTTTCACCACACTTTCTCCAGCAGCTGTTATTTTTTGAGTTGTTGATAATTGCCATTCTGACTGGGGTTAGGTGGTATCTCAGTGTGGTTTTGATTTGCATCTCCCTGATGATTAGTGAGGTTGAACATTTCTTCATGTGTTTGTTGGCTGCTCGGATGTTTTCCTTTGTGAAGTGTCTGTTCATATCTTTTGCCCATTTTATAATGGGGTTGTTTGTTTTTTTCTTTTCAGCATGCTTGAGTTCCTTGTAGATCCAGGATGTTAATCCTTTGTCGGACCTGGAGTTGGCAAATACTTTTTCCAAGTCTGTAGGCTGTCTCTCTGCTCTCTTGATGGTTTCTTTGGCTTTGCAGAAGCTTGTCAGTTTAATAAGGTCCCACTTGTCTATTTTCTCTCTTATGAGCTGTGGGTTTTGGGTTTTGTTCAGGAATTGGATGCCAGTTCCGATTTCATGAGGGTTTTTCCTTTATTTTCTAAGGTTCTTATGGTTTGAGGTTTTACATTTAGGTCTCTGATCCATTTGGAATTAACCTTTGTGCATGGGGATAGACAGGGGTCCTGTTTCAATCTTCTGCATGTGGTCAGCCAGTTTTCCCAGCACCATTTACTGAATAGGTTCTCCTCTCCCCAGTGGTAGGTGGTGGAGGCTTTGTCAAAGATGAGTTGGTTGAGAAATTGAGGTTTTGCTTCTGGAATCTCAATTCTATTCCATTGATCTATATTCCTGTTCCTATACCAATACCAAGCTGTTTTGATGATTGTAGCTTTATAGTAAAGTTTGAAGTCTGGCAGTGTGATACCACCTGCTTTGTTTTTTTTGCTGAGGATTGTTCTGGCTATTCTTGGACGTTTGTGTTTCCATATGAATTCCTGCATTGTTTTTTCTAGATCTGAGAAGAATGTTGCTGGTAATTTGATGGATATTGCATTGAATTTGTAGATTGCCTTAGGTAAGATGGACATCTTCACAATGTTGATTCTTCCGATCCATGAGCATGGGATATTTTTCCACTTGTTTGTGTCAACTTTGATTTCTTTGAGCAGTGTTTTGTAGTTTTCCTTGCAAAGGTCTTTCACATCTCTGGTTAGGAAGATGCCAAGGTATTTCTTTTTTTTTGCAGCTATTGTGAATGGAATTGTGTTTTTTATTTGGATTTCTGTTTGTTTATTATTGGTGTAGAGAAATGCGATTGTCTTTTGTACATTTATTTTGTATCCTGAGACTTTGCCAAAGGTCTTTATCAGTGTAAGGAGGTTTTTGACAGATTCTCTTGGGTTTTCAAGGTATACAATCATGTCATCTGCAAAGAGAGATAACTTGACTTCCTCTTTTCCTATTTGGATACCCCTGATTGCCTTCTCTTCTCTGATTACTCGAGCCAGGACTTCCAACGCTATGTTGAACAGGAGGGGTGAGAGTGGGCATCCTTGTCTTGTTCCAGTTTTCAGGGGAAATGGTTCTAATTTTTGTCCATTTAGGAGTATGCTTGCTGTGGGTTTCTCGTAGATGGCTTTTACTATTTTGAGGTATGTTTCCCGTATGCCTAGATGTTCAAGGGTTTTTATCAAGAAGGGGTGCTGGATTTTATCAAGAGCTTTTTCTGCATCTAATGATATAATCATGTGGTTTTTGTTTTGACATCTGTTAATGTATTTAATAATATTTATGGTTTTACGAATGTTGAACCAGCCTTGCATCCCAGGAATGAAGCCTACTTGGTCATGATGGATGATTTTTGAGATGTATTGCTGAATCCGGTTTGCTAGGATCTTGTTGAGAATTTTAGCATCTATGTTCATCAAAGATATTGGCCTGTAGTTCTCTTTCTTTGCTGGATCTTTACCTGGCTTGGGTATCAATGTGATGTTGGCTTCGTAAAATGATTTGGGGAGCGTTCCATTTTTTTCAATCGCCTGGAATACCTTCAGTAGGATTGGTATCAGTTCCTCCTTAAATGTCTTGTAAAATTCTGCTGGAAAGCCATCTGGTCCAGGGCTTTTTTTTTGTAGGAAGTTTTCTTATTACGTAGTCAATTTCCTTGATTGTTATTGGTTCATTTAGTGTCTCAATCTCTTCTTGTTCCAACTTAGGTAGGTTGTGTGATGTCAGAAAGTCCTTCATTTCCTTAAGGTTTTCAAGTTTGTTTCCATACAAGTGTACGTAGTAGTCTCTAATGATCTTTTGTATTTCTTCAGGGTCAGATGTGACTTCATCTTTTGTGTTTCTGATTGTGCTTATTTGGTTTTTTTCTCGTTTTTTCTTGGTCAGTCTAGCTAGGGGACCATCAATCTTGTTTATTCTTTTGTAGAACCAGCTTTTTGTTTCATTGATTTTTTCTATTATCTTTTTGTCTTCTATGTCCTGGATTTGGGCTTTTATTTTGGTGATCTGGATTCTTCTGCTGAAATTAGGGTTTTTGTGGTCTTGCTTTTCCAGCTTCTTTAGGTGGCTTGTTAGGTTGTTAATTTCTGTTCCTTCCATTTTCCTCATGTGTGTTTGTAGGGATATAAATTCCCCTCTTATTACAGCTTTTAAGGCATCCCAGAGATTTTGGTAAGATGTTTCTTCATTTTCATTTGTATCCAGGTATCTTTTGATCTCTGTTTTGATGTCATCATTGACCCAGGAGTTATTTAGCATCATGCTGTTTAGTGTCCATGTCTTTGTGGGTTTTGGAGGGACTTTGTTGGTGTCAATGTTTATTTTTATTCCACTGTGGTCCGAGAAGGTGCATGGCAGAATTTCAGTCCTTTTAAATTTGCTTATACTTGATTTGTGTCCAATTATGTGGTCGATCTTAGAATATGTTCCATGTGGTGATGAGTAGAATGTGTATTCTGTGGTCTTTGGATGGAGTGTTCTATAGGTATCAATTAAGTCCATTTGGTCCAGAGTCTCATTGAGGTTCCGGATCTCCTTGCTGATTTTTTGTCCTGATGATCTGTCTAAGGTTGTGAGTGGTGTATTAAAGTCCCCAGTTATTTTTTTTTTTTTTTTTTTTTTTTTTTTTTGAGTTGGAGTCTCACTCTGTCACCCAGACTGGAGTGCAGTGGCCGCTCCCGGCCACCGCAGCCTCGGCCTGCTGGGCTCCGGCGATCCTTCCGCCTCAGCCTTCCGAGTAGCCAGAATTACAGGCATGCGCCACCACGCCCAGCTGATTTTTTGATTTATTGTAGAGATGAGGTCTCGCTGCCCAGGCGGGTCTCGAACCCGCGGGCTCAGGCAATTCACTCACCTCAGCCTCCCAAAGGCGCGGGATTACAGGCTGAGCCACCGAGCCCGGCTAGTCCCCAGTTATTATAGTGTTAGAATCAATGTCTTTCTTTAGTTTTCCTAGAAGTTGCTTTATGAATGTTGGCGCACCTATGTTGGGTGCATATATGTTTAGGATAGGTATTTCTTGTTGATGGAGTGAACCTTTTATCATTATGTAGTGGCCCTCTGTATCTTTTTTAATTTTTGATAGCTTAAATGGTATTTTGTCTGAAATTAGGATCACGACTCCTCCTTTCTTTTGTGTTCCATTCGCCTGAAAATTTGTTTCCCATCCTCTTACTTTGAGTCTGTGTATGTCCTTTCTAGTGAGATGGGTCTCTTGAAGGCAGTATATTGTTGCCTGGTGATATTTTATCCATTTTGTCATTCTATGTCTTTTCAGTGGTGTGTTTAGTCCATTCACATTCAGACTAATTATTGAAATGTGAGAGTTCGTCCCTATCATGGAGTTCTTATTGAGTTGTTGTTCTTCCACTTGGTTTTTTCTTTTTTCTTTTTCTTTTTTTTTTGTCTTTCTTTTGGTTTTGGGGTTGGTTCGTGTATATTTTATTCTTTTCCCTGTACTCTTGTGAAGAATGTTGTTCTTTTTTCCTTTTCTTCTGTGTTTAGTACTTTCTTAAGTGTTTCATGTAGAGATGGTTTGGTGGCATAAGTTCTTAGGGATTGGATATCTGGGAAAGATTTTAATTCTCCCTCACTGATGAAGCTTAGCTTGGCCAGGTAGGTTATTCTTGGTTGAAATTGTTTATCTTTCAGGACTTTGAAGATAGGGCTCCAAGCTCTCCTAGCCTGTAGGGTTTCTGCAGATAAACCTGCTGCTATTCTGATTGGTCTTCCATGGTAGGTGATCTGGCCTTTTTCTCTTGCTGCCTTTAGGATTTTTTCTTTTGTGCCTACTTTATTTAGGCTAATTATTATGTGTCTAGGAGTTGGTCTTCTCATTTGTTGTCTTGTGGGGGTTCTCTGAATCTCTTGTGTTTGAATTTTTGCATCGCTGATTAGATAAGGGAAGTTTTCTTGAATGATCTCATGGAAAGTTTGTTCCAGTGTGGTCTCTGTTTCTCTTTCTGCCTCAGGGAGTCCAATTATTCTTAGGTTAGGCCTCTTAAGGTAGTCACTCATCTCTTGAAGGTTTTGTTCTGTCTTTTTGAGCTTATTTTCTGTGTTTTTAAGAGTTTGGGTTATTTCTATATTTTGGTCCTCAAGCTCTGAGATTCCTTCTTCTGCTTGGGTAATTCTGCTTTCCATGCTTATCAATTCGTTATTTATTTCATTCACAGTATTCTTTATTACTGTTACCTCAGATATCAGCTCCTTCCTAGTTTCTTCTTGTGTCTCCTCAATTCTTTTTAATCTCTCCATTATTGTTTTGATATCTACATTTGCATTTTGAGACCCTTCATTCTGGGGACTTTTCATTGTTTGCATTCCAAAGTCAGTTTTCTCAATGTCTGCTCTCCCAGGCGTCTGGGAGAGACCCATACTCTTCTTTTGGTTTTTCTTCATTTCTGTAGAGTTTTCTCCCTCTCCCCCTTTCCCTCCCCCTCTTCAATTCTGTTTTTGAGGGAAGGTGGGGTTGCTTTTATTTCTCTTCTGCAATGATCTGTTCTTCCTTATGAGGGTCTTCTGGTTTTGTTCACTTTTCCCTCTGCTTTACAGTCTGTCTATTCAGCAGTATGCAGCCTTGGTCCCTAGATTTAAAAAGGGGGCATATAAAAGAGGAAAATAATGGAGGAAGGGGGGTCAATAGGGAGTTAGAAAGAGAGAAGTACAAGAGGGAAAACAGATATACATACCAACTATCAGGTGAGAGAGAGACACAGGGCCAGGAAGAAGTGAAGAAAGACAGGTAAGAAAGATTCCCTAAAGAATACTGATAGTTACACAGAGACAGGCCAGTAAAATCAAGAAACAGTTTAAGTCAGAAGGTAAACACAAAACGTGATCTAAACCAATAGTTTCAATGATAAAATCATAAGTCAAAATAAGCGATCAGACTAGAGTCACTTCTGTGATCTCTGATTCCAGCCTCTCCCTTTTGTTTTTTGTTGCAGCGTAGGGGTGGGGCTTTGTCTCCTGTTTCGGGTTGTTGCCTAAGGAACTGAGGTAAAGTTTGTTGATAGGTGGGCGGGGCAATGGAAGTCTCTGCCTGGAGAGTAGCAAGGTAGTTTACCCAGATCTGTTTTTCTCCACTTGTCTGGGTCCCCCGGTTTGGGGTCTCGCACTGAGTGCCTCAGTCAGGGTGGGCCCGGAATTCCAGAGCTCCAAAGCTCCAAAGGGCAGGCAGTGTGCAGCGAGAGTGGCTCTGGGCCTCCCACAGGGTACCTCGGCCAGGAAAGGGACTGGAGTCTCTGAGGGGCGGGCGCCCAGAGCCTCCCTGTGTGACCGGTGGTGCCGGGTGCCGGGTGTCGGGCTGGAGACAATGGAGCCGGGGAGAGGGCCGAAGGGAGCAGGGACCCAAAACTCCTCCGCACGCTGCAATATCTGGCCTTAGGAAATGAGGTAAAGTTTGTTGATAGGTGGGCGGGGCAATGAAAGTCTCTGCCTGGAGAATGGCGAGGCAGTTTAAGCAGATCTGTTTTTCTCCACTTGCCTGGGTCCTCCGGCTTGAGGTCTCACGCTGAGTGCCTCAGCCAGGGTGGACCCAGAGTTCCAGAGCTCCAAAGTTCCAAAGGGAAGGCAGTGAGCGGCGAGAGTGGCGCTGGGCCCCCTACAGAGTACTTCAGCCAGAAAAGGGACCAGAGTCTCTGAGGGGCGGGCGCCCAGAGCCTCCTTGTGTGACCGGTGGTGCCGGGTGCTGGGTGTCGGGCTGGAGACAATGCAGCTGGGGAGGGATCTGGAGGGAGCTGGGACTGGAGACTTCCACACACGAGTAGAACAGCAGCAGTGGTGGGGGGTGCGCAATATCTGGCCTTGCGTGGGAAGTTCCCGGGCCTGGCACCAGCACGGTTGGTGGTGGGCTGGGGATGGGGGAAGAGAAGTAATAGCCTTTTTGGGAACTCACGTTCAGAGAATCTCACCAGTTCACCTATGCCGTCGCCATCTTGCCCCGTCTCCTCTGTGATTCCTTTTAAATACTTCAGTGTAGACAGTGATACATGTGTATTATTATTATTTTTCTGAGTTGGAGTCTCATTCTTGTTGCCCAGGCTGGAGTGCAGTGGCACGCTCCCGGCCACCCCAGCGTCGACCTGCTGGGCTCTGGCGCTCCTTCCACCACAGCCTTCCAAGTAGCCGGAACTACAGGCACACACTACCCTGCCCAGCCAATTTCTTTTATTTATTTATTGTAGAGATGAGGTCTCGCCAAGTTGCCCGGGCTGGTCTCGAACCTGTGGACTCAGGGGGTGCACTCGCCTCAGCCTCCCAAAGTGCTGGGATTACAGGATTACAGGCTGAACCACCGTGCCTGGCCAGAAATGAATTTTTATTGATGGAATTCATGTCTAATTAGCATGATGTTCTTTTTTTTTTTTTTTTTTTTAATTGGGGGTCTCTCTCTCTGTAGCTTAGACTGGAGTGCAGTGGAACAATCTCGGCTCACCACCTCCTCGAACTCCTGGACTCAAGTGGTCCTTCCTCCTTGGCCTCCTGAGTAGCTGGGACTACAGGTGTGCACCACCATGCCTGGCTAATTATTTTTTTAATTTATTTTGTAGAGATGAGGTCTCACTATGTTGCCCAGGCTGGTTTCAAACTCCTGGGCTCAAGCAATCCTCCTGCCATGGCCTCACACATCCTGGGATATAGGTGTGAGCTACCACGCCTAGCCAGCGAACATTAAAAATAGATTTTCAGGCCGGATTCGGTGGCTCAGCCTGTCATCCCAGCACTTTGGGAGGCCAAGGTGAGTGGATTGCCTGAGCCCGCGGGTTCGAGACCCACCTGGGCAACTTGGCGAGACCTCGTCTCTACAATAAATCACGAAAAATTATCTGGGCGTGGTGACGCGTGCCTGTAGTTCTGGTTACTTGGAAGGCTGAGGTGGGAGGATTGCCGGAGCCCAGTGAGTCGAGGCTACGGTGGCTGAGAGCATGCCACCGCACTCCAGTCTGGGCGACAGAGTGAGACTTCAACTTAAAAAACAAAAACAGAGCCGGGCTCGGTGGCTCAGCCTGTAATCCCGCGCCTTTGGGAGGCTGAGGTGAGTAGATTGCCTGAGCCCACGGGTTCGAGATCCACCTGGGCAGCGAGACCTCATCTCTACAATAAATCAAAAAGTCAGCCAGGCTTGGTAGCGCGCGCCTGTAGTTTCAGCTACTTGGAAGGCTAAGGCAGAAGGATCACCAGAGCCCAGCAGGTCGAAGCTGTGGTGGCCAGGAGGGGCCACTGCACTCCATTCTGGGCAACAGAGTGAGACTCCAACTCAAAAAAAAAAAAAAAAAACAGATTTTCATTGGTTGACATTACAGACACTCAAAATTGTGGGTTGCATAAAATAGCTAGAGACACTCCCCATGGTCACATGAAAGGATTTAAACATCCATCCAGCCATTAAGCCATCACTCTAAGCCTAAGTAGTATTCAGAATATGTAATAACCAACATGTCATAGGCCCTGACCATCTGAACTAAAGCAAGGGCTGACCATAGTGCTGAAGCTGACTCCTGTGGAGACCTCCTCCTGGTCCCCACCCTCCCCAGGTATTGACTGTGGTTTCTAGGACTTGAGGCTCGGTTTTTCTGTGGTTCTCAGGGGAAGAAAGGAGCAGTGGGATATTGGGGAGCGTGGGGGAGTGGCTGTCACCTAGCAGCAAGGAGCCAGGATAACATTACTAGTGTGTCAGGTAGTGCCCTTACTGCTCTCAGGGATGGCATTCGAGGTCTGACCACCCTTCCGGTTTCTATTTCTAGTCTTTGGTTTGGAAAATTTCTGGTTGTTTGTTGCCAAAGAGAACAGCATTTGTTGAGAACCTTCGCTGCGTTTACCTCTAGTTTTTGGTTTTTTTTCTTCATGCAAGTTGGTAGTTTAGATACCTAAAAAGACAGAGAGGTAGGATTTAATCAGCTCCCAGAACAGGTTAATATGCTCTCTTGTGCCTGCTTTTTTTGTTTTCTTTTGTTTTATTTTTGAGTCAGGATGTGTCACACAGACTGTAGTGCAGCTGAATCACAGCTCACCTCAACCGTGACTTCCCGTCCTGGGCTCAGGCCATCCTTCTGCCTCAGCTTCCTGAGTAGCTAGAGCTACAGGTACATGCCACCATGCCCAGCCAGTATTTTTTGGTTTGTTTGTTTGTTTTGTAGAGACAAGGTGTCGCTATGTTGCCCAGGCTGGTCTTGAACTCTTGGGCTTACACAGTCCTCCCGCCTTGGCCTCCTGAAGTGCTGGGGTTACAGAGTACACCCGGCCAGCCTGCTTTTTGATGGCTGTTTGTGAATAAGTGTGTGTGTAGTGGGGTTTAGTCTGAGACTTGCTTCTTATTATAATTTGCAAACGAGGTTGCAGAAAAGTCGCTCCTCCTCGCCATCCCTCACGCTTTGTCAGCAGGCACGGTCATCTACCAGAAAGAATCTCAAGGTTGCACTTGCCCGGGTTGAGTTAGGGCCCTTCCCAAGAGCTTCCTCACAGGCAAGGGTCATTGAGGAAGACCTCAGACAGAGGGCAGCCAAGCCACATGAGAGCAGCACTTGCTGCACCACCGTTCCATCCCACTGGATACTAGAGAGTATGTTCAGCGGCTACTTGGTGGCCACAGAAGTGTGACCAGTGCAGACAGGAAGGGTAGATGAATGACATCAGGATGGAAGACAGCGCCTCTTCACCTGGGCGTGTTGGGAGATTGGGCCCAGCCACAGGTCACATGGAGGTGCAGCAATTAGAGACAAACTGGGTCTCTTCACACTCTCTTTTGGGCCCGCGATTCAGGAGGGCTGGGCTTTGGGTTGTTCCAGCCTTTATAAATAGCCACAGATAGAAGAAACTAGAGATTCATCTTTATCACCAGACAGTGAATGAAGCCTGCTGGTTATCTTACCTCCCCGCTTGGAGAGAGGATTGTGTGTCAGTTCCCAGCATGAACACAAAGACCACCACTGTACATCGGTGTGTCAAACCAGTGTGCTTGCCTTCTCATCTTAACAGCACGTTTTCTCCAGGGAAATTTCTAGGGTGGATTCGTGCGAAGGGCAAGGATGAACAGCGACTGTGCTAGCAGGTTATCAGCTGGCTGGGCAAGACAAAGGGTAACTGTCTTACGTGAATATGGCGAGAATATGTACATTAAGGAAACCACGCACTAGACCAAAGGACAGAGGTCCATTTGATCGGTGTGGTCGTTAGAACTCAGAAGCTTCTCCACTCGGTCTGCTTTTTTTTTTTTGATTCAGAACACCACTCTGTCACCCAGGCTGGAGCGCAGTGGGATGATTTTGGCTCATTGCAGTCTGACCTCCGGGCTTAGGCAATCCTCCCACCTGGCATGCACCTCCATGTCCAGCTAATTTTTTTTATTTTTTGTAGAGACAAGGCTTCACTATGTTGCCCAGGCTGGTCTTAAACTCCTGGGCTCTGGTGATCCTCCCACCTTGGCCTCCCAAAGTGTTGGGATTATAGGTGTGAGCCGCTTTGCCCAGCCCCATCCTGCTTTTTTTTTTTTTTTTTTTTTTCAGTCGGTGTTTCACTATATCACCCAGGCTGGAGTGCAGTGGCATGCTCATGGCCACCCCAGCATCGACCTGCTAGGCTCTGGCGATCCTTCCACCTCAGCCTTCCAAGTAGCCGAAACTACAGGCATGGGCTACCACACCCGGCTAATTTTTTATTTATTGTAGAGATGAGGTCTCGCCAGGTTGCCCGGGTGGGTCTCGAACCCACAGTCTCAGACAATCCACTTGCCTCGGCTTCCCAAAGTGCTGGGATGACAGGCTGTCACGGAGCCCGGCCTTTTTATTTATTTATTTATTTTGAGTCAGAGTTTCACTCTGTCACTCAGGCTGGAGTGCAGTGGCGTGTTCACGGCCATTGCAACCTCAACCTGCTGGGTTCAGGTGATGCTTCCATTTCAGCCTTCCAAGTACCTGGAACTAAAGGTGTGCACCACCACTCCAGGCTAATTTTTTTATTTATTGCAGAGACAAAATCTTGCCATGTTGCCCAGGCTGGTCTCGAACCCGTGGCAATCGTCTCACCTCTGCCTCCCAAAGAGCTGGGATAACAGATGTGAACCACTGTGCCCAGCTCCATCCTGCTTTTTTGGCACTTAACTGAAATGTAATTATGTGTTTCTGGAGGAACCAGAGTATGTTCTTTGCTTACCATCCTTTGCTTCTAGGGAATGCCAAGGAAGCCAGCCATCTTTGCCATCCATTTCCTGTTATGTGATTCATAATGGGATTCAGGACAGGATGGTTCAGGGTAGAGTTTAGGAGGAAGGCTCCTGGGTGGACCTGATGGAAGGAAAACCATCTCGGTTTGGTGTGATATGGAAGGGAAGCCCACCAGAGTCTAGGGATGGAGTAGATGAAGAGGACTTGTTCACCTGGACATCCTGTTCCTAGATCTTCCGGGACATTTCTCCGATTGGCTCATTTCCACCATCTTCCTGTTCGTGTTACCCTGTTCCTTTTGTTTTGTATGGGTCTCCTTCCACGAATTGTTTACTTAGGTGGACGTGAAGAACAGTTGCATGCCACACATTGCTTCATCTTCTTTTTTTTAATTTAAATTTAAATTTTTTAGAGAGGAGGTCTCACTTTGTTGCCTGGGCTGGTCCCGAACTCCTGGGCTCAAGCAATCCTCCCGCCTTGGCCTCCCACGATGCTGGGGTTACAGGGAGGAGCCACTGCCTCCAACCAGAGTAATGATGTTTTGATCAGTGGTGGATCACATATGTGATGGAGGTCCCATAAGATTATAATGGAGTAAGCTGTACATCTAGGGATGTGTGAGTACTCTGAGATGTTCGCATGGTGATGAAATCATCTAGCGATACGTTTCTCAGAGGATATTCCCACCATTAAGCTACGTATGACTGAATGTATGTTCAAATGTCCTGGTTTGTTGGTGGAAAAAGTTTTTATGGTTCCCCCCCACAATTTTACACTTCTGTGTTCTGAGTATGTGAAATGAACAAGGCAGGTAACTGTATGTGATGTATATATTAATTACCCAAACAGTCAGGATTCGGTTTTTGGATAAGAATAGCCTAGCATCAACAGTTTGCTTTAGACTGGGAACCAGGAAGTTACACATTATAAGCAATCGAAGAGAATGTGCTCAAGAGACTGGAGACCTGGGCCTTGTGTCCTGGGCAGCATGTCCTCAGCCGGAACACGCAGGAGCTGGCCTCCATCGGGGATCGGCAACCTGTGAGCCCAGTCTGGTCTGCATGCTTTTGTAAGTAAGATTTTCTGGGAATGACTGCTTTTGAACTACAAGATTTACTGTCGGGCCTTTTTCAGACTAAGGTTGCAGCGAATACTAATGAATAAACATTTTACACAAGAATAAGCTTGTCAACCCTGGACCCCTATGCCTCTTCTCCGGGGTCCACCTGGCTCTAGAATCTGTGAAGCTGTGATGCTCTGGGTGGTGGAAGGACGCGGAAATCGAGGCGCGATGCACCGCTTCAGGACAAGGCTTGAACGTAAACAGGCTCCGTCCTGCTCAGGCTTAATCCCTCTGCCCTAATCCCTGGCTCCCATCCCTCCTGCCTTCCTGTCTTGTCCAGAGGAGCACTCATAGCAGGACCTGCCTGGGGACACCTTTGATGACACACGAAAATCCCACGGTCTCTCTCTTGGGTTGCACAGCTTTGCTTATGTGAAACTCTCCCAGTGTACAGCTGGAAAAACTCTTCCTTCCATGGGAAATCTTGTTTCCCATGTGGAATCTATAGCCTCTTCATCCTGCCAGGCCAGGGACATTCTGTCTGGGAAAATGGGCCCTCGGGGCCCCCGCACGCTGTACTGCACCCTGGACAGCTTCTCCTGGAGGAGATGGATGAACTTTCTGTTCCCACCCACCTGGGCACCGGTCCTGCGTGTTATCTGCCTCATGGATGGTTCCACAGGAAGGGGGTGTGGCAGGTGCTAGAAGGGCATCCCCGTTTCAGTGAGTTAATTTGCAGGCTGTGTGCTGGGTCTTGTGCGTAGCAGAATGGGATGAGGGTGGAAAACCCTTGAGCACCTCCCCGTGTGCCATGCCTCCCAGAGCAACACTTGCAGATGGAGCGTAAATGGAACTTTCCATGAGAAAAACTGCAGAATAAAAATGGCCATTTCGGGCATGGTGGCTCACACCAGTAATCTCAGCACTTTGGGAGACTGGAACGGGAGGAACGCTTGAGCTCAGGAGTTCAAGACCAGCCTGGGCCACCTAGTGAGATCTATGTCTTGACAAAAAAATCAAAAAATTAACTGGGCGTGGTGACACATGCCTGTATTCTTAGCGACTCAGGAGGCTGAGGCAGAAGGATCACTTGAACCCAGGAGGTTGAGGCTGCAGTGAGCCATGGTCGTGCCACTGCACTCCAGTCTGGGCAACAGAGTGAGCCCCTGACTCAAAAGGAAAAAAAAGGCCATTAGGTGGGCTCTCATGTTGCATGCTAACCAGCATATTTGTTAATATTTTACTCCTTACACTTATGAGCATAAAAGCCTCTCACTGATTTTATATATATGTATACATGAATGTACACACACATGTATTTGTGTTCAAATTTGTTTAATTTTGGCCAGGCTCAGTGGCTCAGCCTGTCATTCCAGCACTTTGGGAGGCCAAGGCGAGCAGATTGCCTGAGCCTGTGGGTTCAAGACTAGCCCCGGCAACTTGGTGAGACCTCGTCTCCACAATAAATAAAAAAAATTAGCCAGGCGTGATAGCATGCGCCTGTAGTTCTGGCTACTTGGAAGACTGAGGTGGAAGGATCGCCGGAGCCTAGCAGGTCGACACTGGGGTGGCCATGGGCGTGCCACTGCACTCCAGCCTGGGCAAAGGAGTGAGATGCTGACTCAAAAAGTAAAAAATTAAATAAATTTTGAAATAATTTCAGATCTGGAGAAAAGTTGCAAAGTAATCCAAGGGCTTCTTGTGTGTCCTCCAGCCAGATTCCCTGAATGTTAAAATTCGTCACGTCTTGCTTCTCCCACTTCCGTCACCCTTCTGCTCCCTCCAAGACATGATGTCCCTCCCACTCAGGTCCTATAAGCAAAAACATTCTCTTACCTGGCAGTACAGTTACCAAAACTAGGGAAATGCCACTAATACAGTACTGTTGTCTAGTCTACAGACATTTTACTGTTATATTTAAATACAGAATTATTAGTAAGGGAAGCGGAATTTATTTTCCTTGTGCTGGGCTGCAGACTTTCTTTGTGCTTTTTGGTTTCCCACTTGAAGAATGTAATAATAAGTGCAAAGCAGTATTTAAAATCTCCTGAGTCTCAGCTGGGCACTGTGGCTCATGCCTGTAATTACAACACTTTGGGAGGTCAAGATGGGAAGCTTTCTTGAGCTCAGGAGTTCAAGACCAGCCTAGGCAACAAAGCAAGATCTCTTTTCTACAAAAAAAACTTGTTGGGTGTGGTGGTGCATGCCTGTAGTTCCAGCTACTCGGGAGGCTGAGGCAGAAGAACCGCCTGAACCCTGAAGGTCTAGGCTGCAGTAAACCATGATTGCGTCATTGCATGGCAGCCTGGGTGCCAGAGTGAGACTCCAACTCAAAAAAGATATGTATTAAAAGAATAAGATCTCCCGAGGCTCAGTTTTTTTAAAAACCATGTTTTCTTATTTCATTTGAATTTAGATTCAGGGAGTATAAGTTCATGTTTGTTCCGTGGACATATTGAGTAGTGGTGGGGAGAGTTTCAGGTGGCTCATTCCCCCAGATATTAAACTCTGTGCCCAATAAGTCATTTCTGAACCCTAACCCCCCTCTGCCTCCCTCCTTATTGGTGTGCCCATTGTCTATTATTTCCATCTTTGTGGCCACTTAACACCCCCCTGCAGCATTCAGTTTTCTGTTTCTAAAAGCGTGCCTTTAAGCCTATGCTCTGATGTTAGAAGCCACTAAGATTTCAGGAAAATCTTAATAGCCATGTAATAGTAACAGTAATGAGGAGAGGTAGTGTCTTGCTTTCCCTGGAGTATAACTGGGCTCAGTGGTGCTGACTCTTACATCAAGCTCAACTGCTGGCTGGGTGTCCTGCCCATTCAGGAGCTCGAGTTCATCTGTACAAAAGTAAGATCTCAGGAGGGTCCTTTCTGGTCAATTCTAGCACCATTTTTTGGCAGAACGATGACTAATAAATGGGCAGAACTCTTTGTTCCTTTTTCCTTCGGTCTCTCACCTCAAGGATGGTGTGACACATTTCTTTGGGGGCAAGAGAGACACAACCCAACAAACTAAGACCATGATTCCTGAGCAAAATGTGGGTGGTATCCCAGAAGGGAAACAGACTGTTGAGTGTCCCAGAGTTCATGTGGATTCACCAAGTCTGCCTTTCCCTAAAGATCTGAGGCCCATCCAGCATGTACTCACATATGAGCAGATCACTTGGACAGCCGTCATTGTCCCTGGCCTCCTCCTCATAGAACCCCCTCCTTACTGCCCCCTCACTCCAGCCGCAGCATGGATATACCTGCATTGGTAAAATTACAAGGCTGATGCATATTTTCCCATCACAATCCCCCCAACACGCTGCAGTTATGAGCTCTCTGCAGACACGCATCTCTTCCAGAGCATAAATCTCACTCTCGTTGATGTACGTGGCTTGGGCGAGCTTATTAATGCCAAAGCTTGAGTGTGTCCGGCCTCACCGTCTGCATTTTATATTCTGATCTCAACACCCTGGCTAGCACTGTGGAGAATGTAGGACAAAGAAACTGAGGGCAATCTTTTTTAAAAAAAAGTCTTGCCTCCTCTCATTGAAGTGGCTGCAACATGCCGGAATATCATACACTGAGGCACACTGTATCTTTTGGGGAAAGGTATCATTCAGCTTCGGTGAGAGCATAAATCCTGCCTCTCAATCTCCTAAATCTGGGAATAAAGGGTAGGACGGGTAGCAAGAGTATCAATGTCAGAGACACATTCGAGTTTAGAGCTGCCGTCTTGAGGAGAAATGCCAGGTCCTCCCATTGTAGTGCTGCTGGGGTGATTTAGAAGGCATCCAGATGGCCTGGGCAGCATAGTGATACCCCATCTCAACAACAACAAAAAAGTGAAACAATAGTTAGTCAGGCATGGTGGTGCGGGCCTGTAGTCCTAGCTGCTTGGGAGGCTGAAACAGGAGGATTGCTTGAGGCTGTAGTGAGCTGTGATTGGGCCACTGCACTCCAACCTGAAAAAGAAAAAAAAAAGGTGGCCAAGGTCTCCTGGGATGTCTTTAAATAGACTCAGGGTATGGGATTTGGGGAATTCGACCATTACACATACCTCCTCATTACCTATTTTTGGGGGGACTTCCGTGGTTGAAGAGTAGAGAGCCCCCATTCCCATAATGTGCTTGTGGACCGTACTCCCTAGGGAATGCAAAACACACAGTAGAAACAGAATCTTGGGGTGTGCACAGGGCGGCCCTGACTGTCCATGTGAGTCGATGCTTCCAGTGCTAAGAAAAGCCCCACCTCACACACGTTCTTCTCTCAGCCTTTGACTTCGACGTTTACTGCCCTCCAACCTGCATATGAGTGTTCTCTTCACAGACATTGCCCCATTAAAAGTTTGAGTTAAAATTTGCGGATGTTTTAGGTCAGAGGTTCAATATCTGTTTCTTTCTTTTTTTTTTTCAATGCTTGTTTGTTTTTCATGAATGGCACATTTGCTCGGTAGCTTCACAAAGGAGCAAGTGGAATTGGTCCCATGACAGGTTATTTTTGTTCTTCTTATTTTATTATTATTATTATTATTATTATTATTTGAGTCAGAATCTCATTCTGTTACCCGGGCAGGCTAGCACCGTCACAGCTCACTGCAGCTTCAACTTCGTGGGTTCAGGTGATCCTTCCACTTCAGCCTCTCAAGTAGCTGGGACTATAGGCAGGCGCCACTACTAAATTTTCCTGCTAATTTCTAAATGTTTTTGTAGAGATGAGGTCTTGCTATGTTGCCCCAGCTGGTCTCAGACTTCTGGGCTCAAGCAGTCCCCTTGCGTTGGCCTCCAAGAGAGCTGGGATTATGGATGTGAGCCTCTTCTTGTTCTTAATTTTAACTCACATGCAAACAAGATGGCCTGAATATGAAGAGGCATGAAGGAATTTATGCAAGAGAAGAAAAGCTATCAAACATTTGTCCATGGTATTTATTTATTCACTTTTTGAGTTGGAGTCTCACTCTGTCGCCCATGCACACTCACGACACCACAGCATTGACCTACTGGACTCAGGCTATCCTCCCACCTCAGCCTTCCAAGTAGCTGGAACTACAGGCACATGCCACCACACCTGGCTGATTTTTTGATGCATTATAGAGATGAAGTCTCACCAAGTTGCCCAGGCTGGTCTTGAACCCATGGGCTCATGCAATCCTCTCACCTCAACTTCCCAAAGTGCTAGGATTATAGGCATGAGCCACTGTGCCCAGCTTTGTTCATGCTATTTAAAAACACAGAAGTTCTTTCTTTCATTTATTTATTAGTTCACTCTATGACTCTAGCCAGTGCAAAAGCATTTTTTTCTTCTATTGATCCTTCCACCTTCCTGCTTTCATTATTTATACAAGGATAAAATCTAACCCAAATGTTATATTTGACTTTTTTTGGGAGGGGTTGGAGTCTCACTCTGTCGCCCAGACTGGAGTGCAGTGGCCGCTACCGGCCACCGCAGCCTCGACCAACTGGGCTCCGGCAATCCTTCCACCTCAGCCTTCCGAGTAGCCAGAATTACAGGGATGCACTACCACGCCTGGCTGATATTTTGATTTATTGTAAAGATGAGGTCTTGCTGCCCAGGCGGGTCTCGAACCCGCGGGCTCAGGCAATCCACTCACCTCAGCCTCCCAAAGGCGTGGGATTACAGGCTGAGCCACCGAGCCCAGCTTATATTTGACTATTAACACATCAAACATTTCAAAATATCACGGAACAAAGATATTCTGCCTTGACAAATGATGTCAGTCGGATCGTCGTATCCCGACTCAGGCACTGAGGCTGGAAGGCATGCTGAGTACCCAGCAGGGACCTCGTGGGAAGGAGAGGTAGGCGGGATCCCAGGGGGCTCACGTGCACATAACAACACATTCACATGACAGCTGAGCAGAGGTCTGGTGACAGAGGCAGGCAGAGGGCAGAGCAGACCCTGGATGTGGCGGAGGGCGTCACGGCCGGGTCTCCAGGTCAAAGTTAGGAAGTACCGTGGCTCCAGCCACACTGCCCAGGGTTCGCGGGCAGACAGCCACCCTGGAGGGAAACTGGAGTGCACCCAGGAGCCGAAGCCCATCATCACTGGGCTCAGACAGGGTCAGGATCACACCTAAAGCACTCAGTCTGGGGACTTCTCTCAAGCCAGGTTCTCATGCAGGGAGCGTCAGTTGTCTGAATTCCTCAAGCAAGCTTTTTTATTTGTTTGTTTGTTTATTTGAGTTGGGCTCTCAGTCTGTCACCCAGACTGGAGTATAGTGGCACAACCATGGCTCACGACAGCCGCGACCTCCTGGACTCAGGTGATCCTCCCGCCTCAGCCTCCTGAGTAGTTTGGGGCTACAGGTGTGCACCACCATGCCTGGCTAATTTTTTTTTTGTTTTTTTTAGTAGAGACAAAGTCTCACTATGTTGCTCAGGGTGGCCTCCTGTGGCAGCCTCCCAAAGTGCTAGGATTACTGGCCAACCACTGTTGCCAACCAAGCTAGCTTATGTTAGACCTCGCTTCCCCACATCCTTAGATGAGACAGGACTGCCCAACCTGCCAAGCTTGATTTCATTGGTTCAGGAATTGGGGTGTCAACTCTGTGTGAAATACATGCCTTTAGTGGATAAAAAAATGAGGTACATATACACAGTAAAATATTACACAGCCATAAAGAAAAACAAAATCATGAACTTCGCAGCAACCTGGATGAACTTATAATACTGAGTGATCTCTCATAGAAACAGAGAGCTGAGTATCACATGTTGTCACTCCTAAGTGGACCTTGAACAACTACTGCAATACTATAAGAAAAGGATTGACAGTAGCGGGAAACTGCAGTGGGGTGGGGGCAGCGGGGAGGTAGGAGTGACAGTAGTCAAAATCTGCCTGGGGAAGGGGGCACACCTCATCAACAAAGGTACCTGCACAGTGGATATTTGTATACCTATCCCTGAATTGTCCCCCACAATTTGAAAATTAAAAAGTTTAAATGTTAAAAAAAAATGCAAGCCTTTAATAACTAGAACATTCCAAGGTGGGCATGTGCATGTGGAGTCTTCTAAGAAGGCTGGCAAAATCTAAGAGGTAAGATAAGTAAATGTTTTATTTTTCTTCTTGGTATACAAGTGCTAGCAAGTACAAGTACTATCTAACAAATGAGAAAAATGCATTTGGTTTAAATCTTCCTCATACATTATCTGAGCACAGGATAAAGTTCTGAAATCAGATTGACCCAAGTTCAAGTTCAAGTTTGTTATTTAGTGGAGATGCTAGGCAAATTATTTATCTTTTATGGATCTCAATTTCTGCATCTTCAACATGGGAATAATGTTGGGAAAGTATAAACAGATCAAGAATCGTTGGCAAAAATGATGAAAGGAGATGTCCCTTGCTCACAGCCCATAATGACAGCTATCATATGATTATTAAATTTGGATTTTGGCCAGGCGCAGTGGCTCATGCCTGTATTCAATCCCAACACTTTGGGAGGTGGAGACAAGAGAATATCCTGAGCCCAGGAGTTTGAGACCAGCCTGGGCAACTTGTCAAGATTTCATCTCCATAGTAGATCAAAAAATTAGCTACACCTGTAGTCCCAGCTACTCGGGAGACTGAGGCAGAAGGATCGCCAGAGCCTAACATGTTGAGGTCACAGTAGCTTTGACTGTGTCCAGCCTGGACAACAGAGATTCTGTCTTTACATACATACATACACACAGATTTATTTTCTCAGCACAAATACAGTATTTGACGTCCATTCATGCCACAAATGGGTACCCATTGTTTGCTGTGATAGTCTGTGAACATCAGAATACAACAGGGTATCAGGCAGACACAGTCATCCTTGGGTGACTCCAAAATGTTAATTGAACAAATTAGTGAAAAGGCAGGGTTAAACTGCAATGTCCTTAAAAGAGGAAAAAGTCACTGGGATTCCCTTGTTATTTGTAGTAAGGCTGGGTTCTTTGTCCCTCTTCTCCAGTCTTCATTGCTTCCCAAAACTGCACTAACAAGTAATTTGAGCCACCCCAAAAGATCAGCCCTACCCCTCCCACCCCACCCTCACCCTGGGGCTCCCTAGAATGCAGCCATGGAGCCTTTTTCTGTCCACCTGGCAGGTGGCTAAGGTGTGTTGCTTTCTGTCTCATTAACCTCTATTTTATCCGTCACAAACGGTATTCCCCATTGTTGAAAGCAGCAATTTGCCGACCAAGCAAACTGGGAGTCCTGGAGCATTACAGAGAGCAAAAGGGAAAGTTTAAACAGATTTGCTTCTCTAATTTCCTGAAAGGATCACAGACCAAACTTGCCCTCTAGTAAAATGCTTTCTGTTTGCATTATAATAACAAGCATTGATTGCGGTGATAGGGGAAGAGAGCTGCCAAGGAAGTAGGGCCCACATTTCCTTTATTTAGTTCCATTACTACTTCTAGAAAGTACTCAGGCACTCTTTCCTTTCTGACTAAAGTATGGTGCTAATTTCTTACTATTGAGCACATGTTCAAAGAGAAAAACCGACTCTTCCCTTTCCTCTGGAGATGTTCAAGTTTCAGGACAAGTTCATGACTGGTAAATCCTTAATCACAGAATGCCCCATATTTCACTTTCACATTTATAGTTTTATTTTAAAAACCTATATCTGGTTGATTTCATTGAACCGAATTTATATCAAACATATGTTTAATACACAAGGGATGTTTCAAAATATGCATTCAATATACATGATATTGGCAAGTAGGACTCATGAGACCAAGGACCCTGTCTGTGATATTCCCTGCTATGTCTTCAGCTCCTATAGCATCGCAAAACATGACCAGGCATGGTTACTCACACCTGTAATCCCAGCACTTTGGAAGGCCGAGGCGAGAGGATTTCTTCAGCCCAGGAATTCAAGACCAGCCTAGGCAACAGGGCGAGACCTCTTCTACAAAAAAAAAAAAAAAAAAAACTAGTCAGGCATGGTGATGGACTTCTGTAGTCCCAGCTACTCAGGAGGCTGAGGCTGAGGCAGAAGAATTGCCTGAGCCAGGAAGTCCAGGTGGCAGTAAGCCGTGATCTTGCCACTGCCCTCCAGCCTGAGCAACAGAGTGAGACTGACTCAAAAAAAAAAATTATAAAACAGATAGTAGGTGCAGTTGACAAAAGATGCCAAACTCTGTCAGTTATGTAAGAGGACTTATTCTGAGCCAAATGCGAGTGACCCAGGCCTGTGGCACTGTACGAAGAGGTCCTGAGACCATGTGCCCCAGGTGGTTGAATTGTGCTTCGTTATATACATTTTAGGAAGATGGAGGCTACAAAAACCATAAATCAATACATGTGAGATTTACATTGGTTTGGCCAAAAGCGAGACAT
>JAPVLO010003471.1:0-28664 GCA_027257055.1 Cephalopachus bancanus | reverse complement strand
TAGGACACTATTGGAATGTGCAGCTCAATGTTGCCACATGGTGGGCAAAGGGAACTGCATAGTACAGTAAGGATGCATTACCCGGTGATTTCAGTGGGTGCAATCTGAAACGATTCTCCCTTTCAAATTTTTGTGTCGTAGGATACACAGTTACTGTGCCAAACGCCTTGACGGGAAAGAGCTGAATGCCTTGGTTGTGCTTGTTTGGAATGTGAAACTGCCTTGGAAAACGCTGCGTGAAAATGTGCTGCACTGTTATTTTCTGGCATTGAGTCCCATAAGGCATTGGTGCATGCTGTAATCCTGTTTCTCACTAGTTCCCTTTCATGTCTACTTCGCTCTACAGGGTGACTGCTTTGGCGTGCTGCCTGTCAACATTTCACGTTCAGGAGTGCTCAACTCCATAGTTCCACAATGAGAGATCTGAGACATTCACATTACGTGTGTGAAAGCACTGTGTGTGACCCGGGAGAAGAATTCTCAATTTTTCTTTCTCTATACCTTTTCCTGTTATGGGAAAGCAATTACACTGTGGACTGCTGTTCGGAGTTGTCTTTCGTAGGCTGTAGTGCACAGGCATCTTCCTTGGTTAAATCTGTGCCAAATGTGTGCTGCAGTGTTATCTCTTTGCTGTGACTATTATTCTTCATTGCTCCCTGCTGTAATAGCTCATTCTCACCCTGTCCCCTTGATTTGTGTTCCTTTCCCAAGAGGGCCTTTTCTTAGGAGAGTGGAACATCCGTGTTTCACGGATAGAAATCTGCAATACATACTGTCCCCATGAGTGACATAAGTACTCCACAGTTACGAGCAGGAGAGCATTATCTCTTGATGGGGAGAATTCCAAATTGTTTTTCCCTGTTGCATGTAAACCTAATCAGGACTACCAATGCTGTGCCGTTTTCATTCATGAATAAGCACAGAGAGCCTATGTGAAACTGGTGTTGAAGTGGGTATTCCTGGGGACACGCTATTCCAGCGTGCGCTGCACTGCTGTTCATTGGCAGTCTGTATTCAGCTGGCTTTGTGCATGCTCTCATCCCTCAATCTGAGAGCTTCCCTGTATAAACACTATACAAGGCAGGGAGCATTTTGTGAGCAGACTGCAACTTCATGTGCTGCACTGACTGGAACCAGATCTCCACAGCCATTGGTAGCAAAGCATGCTTCATTCACCGGTGAATGCTGAAAAGTTTTCTATTTTACACAGGCGTCTAATCCTGAATGCAATGGCTCTTCTGTTTCATTTGCCAACAAGGCCTGAGAGCTCTTGTCTTGTTTCCGGAAAATCAGAGTCTTCCATGGGAGACATTCCACAAAACTGCACCTCACTGAATGGGGCAACAAGTATGATACTGGCTCTGTCTTTTGTGTCATACCTGATTCTCCCGGTTGCTCTTCAAGGTATATTATACTACATTGAGTGCATATGCCTCACTGAGCTGTATTGTATGTTTCCTGTGTAAACACGCACAACTCCATGGTGCCACACAGTGAAATAACCGATTCACTGTGATTTTTGGGAAAGCATTATTTGTTCACCTATTGACATCCAAAATGTCTTTGATTCTATCCAAAGCAATTGCTCTTCCGTTGGCCTTTACGAGTAAGAGCTGACAGGCTACGCTTGCTTGTTGTGAGTCTGTATCAGGTTGGGAAACGCTGTGTCAAACGTTTACTGCATTATTATTTATTTTCTGGTAGTTTTCTTCCTGCTTGGTGTACGGTGCAATACACGATTCTCAAGGTACAGCTTGATTGAGCACAGCAGAGGGTTGTGTCAATACTTCACAAACAGGAATGAGCATGTAATATGTGCCACACTGAAGCAAATGAGTGCTCCACACTTACTTGTAGAAAAGCAGTACTTGAAGTCTGTTTGAATGCTAAAAAGTTTTACCCGTTGGCGTTTCTCTATGCTACGAAAGGCAGTTACTTCCCCGTTTGCCTTGCTGAGTAAGCGTAGACGGCCTCTGTTAGGCTTGTCGTGAAAGTGCATCTTCCTTGCGACAGAGGTTTTCCAATGTGTGCTGCACTATTTATGGGCTATCAATGTTATTTTAGCTTGGTGCATGCTGCAATACATGAGTCTCACAGTTTTCTCTCATTGGTAGTGATGCTCTGCAGAGTGCATTTGTTTGACCTAAGAGTTCTTTAATAGGACACCTATTGGAATGGGCAACTCAATGTTGCCACAGGGTTTGGCAAAGGGAACTGCATAGTACAGTAAGGATGCATAACCCGGTGATTTCACTGGGTGCAATCTGAAACCTCTCTCCCTTTCAAATTTTGTGTCGTAGGATACACAATTACTCTGCCAAACGCCTTGACGGGAAAGAGCTGAATGCCTTGGTTGTGCTTGTTTGGAATGTGAATCTGCCTTGGAAAACGCTGTGTGAAAATGTGCTGCCCTGTTATTTTCTGGCATTGAGTCCCATAAGGCATTGGTGCATGCTGTAATCCTGATTCTCAGTAGTTCCCTTTCATGTCTACTAAGCTCTACATGGTGACTGCTTTGGCGTGCGGCTTGTCACCCTTTCAAGTTCAGGAGTGCTCAACTCCACAGTTCCCCAATGAGTGATCTGAGACATACACATTACGTGTGGAAAGCACTGTGTGTGACCCGGGAGAAGAATTCTGAATTATCCTTTCTCTATACCTTTTCCTGCTATGGGAAAGCAATTACACTGTGAACTGCTGTTCGGAGTAGCCTTTCGTAGGCTGTAGTGCACAGGCATATTCCTTGGTTAAGTCTGTGGCAAATGTGTGCTGCACTGTTATCTCTTTGCTGTGACTATTATTCTTTATTGCTGCCTGCTGTAATAGCTCATTCTCACTCTGTCCCCTTGATTCGTGTTCCTTTCCCAAGAGGGCCTTTTCTTAGGAGAGTGGAACATCCGTGTTTCACGGATAGAAATCTGCAATACATACTGCCCCCATGAGTGACAAAAGGGGGGGGGGGGGGGGGGGGGGGGGGGGGGGGCCCCCCCCCCCCCCCCCCCCCCCCCCCCCCAGCCATTGGTAGCAAAGCATGCTTCATTCACCGGTGAATGCTGAAAAGTTTTCTATTTTACACAGGCGTCTAATCCTGAATGCAATGGCTCTTCTGTTTCATTTGCCAACAAGGCCTGAGAGCTCTTGTCTTGTTTCCGGAAAATCAGAGTCTTCCATGGGAGACATTCCACAAAACTGCACCTCACTGAATGGGGCAACAAGTATGATACTGGCTCTGTCTTTTGTGTCATACCTGATTCTCCCGGTTGCTCTTCAAGTATATTATACTACATTGAGTGCATATGCCTCACTGAGCTGTATTGTATGTTTCCTGTGTAAACACGCACAACTCCATGGTGCCACACAGTGAAATGACCGATTCACTGTGATTTTTGGGAAAGCATTATTTGTTCACCTATTGACATCCAAAATGTCTTTGATTCTATCCAAAGCAATTGCTCTTCCGTTGGCCTTTACGAGTAAGAGCTGACAGGCTACGCTTGCTTGTTGTGAGTCTGTATCAGGTTGGAAACGCTGTGTCAAAAGGTTACTGCATTATTATTTATTTTCTGGTAGTTTTCTTCCTGCTTGGTGTACGGTGCAATAACGATTCTCAAGGTACAGCTTGATTGAGCACAGCAGAGGTTGTGTCAATACTTCACAAACAGGAATGAGCATGTAATATGTGCCACACTGAAGCAAATGAGTGCTCCACACTTACTTGTAGAAAAGCAGTACTTGAAGTCTGTTTGAATGCTAAAAAGTTTTACCCGTTGGCGTTTCTCTATGACGAAAGGCAGTTACTTCCCCATTTGCCTTGCTGAGTAAGCGTAGACGGCCTCTGTTAGGCTTGTTGTGAAAGTGCATCTTCCTTGCGACAGAGGTTTTCCAATGTGTGCTGCACTATTTATGGGCTATCAATGTTATTTTAGCTTGGTGCATGCTGCAAGACATGAGTCTCACAGTTTTCTTCTCCTTGGTAGTGATGCTCTGCAGAGTGCATTTGTTTGACCTAAGAGTTCTTTAATAGGACACGTATTGGAATGTGCAGCTCAATGGTGCCACATGGTGGCAAAGGGAACTGCATAGTACAGTAAGGATGCATTACCCGGTGAATTCAGTGGGTGCAATCTGAAACGATTCTCCCTTTCAAATTTTTGTGTCATAGGATACACAGTTACTGTGCCAAACGCCTTGACGGGAAAGAGCTGAATGCCTTGGTTGTGCTTGTTTGGAATGTGAAACTGCCTTGGAAAACGCTGTGTGAAAATGTGCTGCACTGTTATTTTCTGGCATTGAGTCCCATAAGGCATTGGTGCATGCTGTAATCCTGTTTCTCACTAGTTCCTTTCATGTCTACTTCGCTCTACAGGGTGACTGCTTTGGCGTGCTGCCTGTCAACATTTCACGTTCAGGAGTGCTCAACTCCATAGTTCCACAATGAGAGATCTGAGACATCACATTACGTGTGTGAAAGCACTGTGTGTGACCCGGGAGAAGAATTCTCAATTTTTCTTTCTCTATACCTTTTCCTGTTATGGGAAAGCAATTACACTGTGGACTGCTGTTCGGAGTTGTCTTTCGTAGGCTGTAGTGCACAGGCATCTTCCTTGGTTAAATCTGTGCCAAATGTGTGCTGCAGTGTTATCTCTTTGCTGTGACTATTATTCTTCATTGCTCCCTGCTGTAATAGCTCATTCTCACCCTGTCCCCTTGATTTGTGTTCCTTTCCCAAGAGGGCCTTTTCTTAGGAGAGTGGAACATCCGTGTTTCACGGATAGAAATCTGCAATACATACTGTCCCCATGAGTGACATAAGTACTCCACAGTTACGAGCAGGAGAGCATTATCTCTTGATGGGGAGAATTCCAAATTGTTTTTCCCTGTTGCATGTAAACCTAATCAGGACTACCAATGCTGTGCCGTTTTCATTCATGAATAAGCACAGAGAGCCTATGTGAAACTGGTGTTGAAGTGGGTCTTCCTGGGGTCACGCTATTCCAGCGTGCGCTGCACTGCTGTTCATTGGCAGTCTGTATTCAGCTGGCTTTGTGCATGCTCTCATCCCTCAATCTGAGAGCTTCCCTGTATAAACACTATACAAGGCAGGGAGCATTTTGTGAGCAGACTGCAACTTCATGTGCTGCACTGACTGGAACCAGATCTCCACAGCCATTGGTAGCAAAGCATGCTTCATTCACCGTGAATGCTGAAAAGTTTTCTATTTTACACAGGCGTCTAATCCTGAATGCAATGGCTCTTCTGTTTCATTTGCCAACAAGGCCTGAGAGCTTTTGTCTTGTTTTCGGAAAATCAGAGTCTTCCATGGGAGACATTCCACAAAACTGCACCTCACTGAATGGGGCAACAAGTATGATACTGGCTCTGTCTTTTGTGTCATACCTGATTCTCCCGGTTGCTCTTCAAGTATATTATACTACATTGAGTGCATATGCCTCACTGAGCTGTATTGTATGTTTCCTGTGTAAACACGCACAACTCCATGTGCCACACAGTGAAATAACCGATTCACTGTGATTTTTGGGAAAGCATTATTTGTTCACCTATTGACATCCAAAATGTCTTTGATTCTATCCAAAGCAATTGCTCTTCCGTTGGCCTTTACGAGTAAGAGCTGACAGGCTACGCTTGCTTGTTGTGAGTCTGTATCAGGTTGGGAAACGCTGTGTCAAAAGGTTACTGCATTATTATTTATTTTCTGGTAGTTTTCTTCCTGCTTGGTGTACGGTGCAATACACGATTCTCAAGGTACAGCTTGATTGAGCACAGCAGAGGGTTGTGTCAATACTTCACAAACAGGAATGAGCATGTAATATGTGCCACACTGAAGCAAATGAGTGCTCCACACTTACTTGTAGAAAAGCAGTACTTGAAGTCTGTTTGAATGCTAAAAAGTTTTACCCGTTGGCGTTTCTCTATGCTACGAAAGGCAGTTACTTCCCCATTTGCCTTGCTGAGTAAGCGTAGACGGCCTCTGTTAGGCTTGTTGTGAAAGTGCATCTTCCTTGCGACAGAGGTTTTCCAATGTGTGCTGCACTATTTATGGGCTATCAATGTTATTTTAGCTTGGTGCATGCTGCAAGACATGAGTCTCACAGTTTTCTTCTCCTTGGTAGTGATGCTCTGCAGAGTGCATTTGTTTGACCTAAGAGTTCTTTAATAGGACACTATTGGAATGTGCAACTCAATGTTGCCACATGGTGGGCAAAGGGAACTGCATAGTACAGTAAGGATGCATTACCCGGTGATTTCACTGGGTGCAATCTGAAACCTCTCTCCTTTCAAATTTTTGTGTCGTAGGATACACAATTACTGTGCCAAACGCCTTGACGGGAAAGAGCTGAATGCCTTGGTTGTGCTTGTTTGGAATGTGAATCTGCCTTGGAAAACGCTGTGTGAAAATGTGCTGCACTGTTATTTTCTGGCATTGAGTCCCATAAGGCATTGGTGCATGCTGTAATCCTGTTTCTCACTAGTTCCCTTTCATGTCTACTTCGCTCTACATGGTGACTGCTTTGGCGTGCTGCCTGTCAACATTTCACGTTCAGGAGTGCTCAACTCCATAGTTCCACAATGAGAGATCTGAGACATCACATTACGTGTGTGAAAGCACTGTGTGTGACCCGGGAGAAGAATTCTCAATTTTTCTTTCTCTATACCTTTTCCTGTATGGGAAAGCAATTACACTGTGGACTGCTGTTCGGAGTTGTCTTTCGTAGGCTGTAGTGCACAGGCATCTTCCTTGGTTAAATCTGTGCCAAATGTGTGCTGCAGTGTTATCTCTTTGCTGTGACTATTATTCTTCATTGCTGCCTGCTGTAATAGCTCATTCTCACTCTGTCCCCTTGATTGTGTTCCTTTCCCAAGAGGGCCTTTTCTTAGGAGAGTGGAACATCCGTGTTTCACGGATAGAAATCTGCAATACATACTGTCCCCATGAGTGACATAAGTACTCCACAGTTACGAGCAGGAGAGCATTATCTCTTGATGGGGAGAATTCCAAATTGTTTTTCCCTGTTGCATGTAAACCTAATCAGGACTACCAATGCTGTGCCGTTTTCATTCATGAATAAGCACAGAGAGCCTATGTGAAACTGGTGTTGAAGGTGGGTATTCCTGGGGACACGCTATTCCAGCGTGCGCTGCACTGCTGTTCATTGGCAGTCTGTATTCAGCTGGCTTTGTGCATGCTCTCATCCCTCAATCTGAGAGCTTCCCTGTATAAACACTATACAAGGCAGGGAGCATTTTGTGAGCAGACTGCAACTTCATGTGCTGCACTGACTGGAACCAGATCTCCACAGCCATTGGTAGCAAAGCATGCTTCATTCACCGGTGAATGCTGAAAAGTTTTCTATTTTACACAGGCGTCTAATCCTGAATGCAATGGCTCTTCTGTTTCATTTGCCAACAAGGCCTGAGAGCTTTGTCTTGTTTCCGGAAAATCAGAGTCTTCCATGGGAGACATTCCACAAAACTGCACCTCACTGAATGGGGCAACAAGTATGATACTGGCTCTGTCTTTTGTGTCATACCTGATTCTCCCGGTTGCTCTTCAAGGTATATTATACTACATTGAGTGCATATGCCTCACTGAGCTGTATTGTATGTTTCCTGTGTAAACACGCACAACTCCATGGTGCCACACAGTGAAATAACCGATTCACTGTGATTTTTGGGAAAGCATTATTTGTTCACCTATTGACATCCAAAATGTCTTTGATTCTATCCAAAGCAATTGCTCTTCCGTTGGCCTTTACGAGTAAGAGCTGACAGGCTACGCTTGCTTGTTGTGAGTCTGTATCAGGTTGGGAAACGCTGTGTAAAAAGGTTACTGCATTATTATTTATTTTCTGGTAGTTTTCTTCCTGCTTGGTGTACGGTGCAATACACGATTCTCAAGGTACAGCTTGATTGAGCACAGCAGAGGGTTGTGTCAATACTTCACAAACAGGAATGAGCATGTAATATGTGCCACACTGAAGCAAATGAGTGCTCCACACTTACTTGTAGAAAAGCAGTACTTGAAGTCTGTTTGAATGCTAAAAGTTTTACCCGTTGGCGTTTCTCTATGCTACGAAAGGCAGTTACTTCCCCATTTGCCTTGCTGAGTAAGCGTAGACGGCCTCTGTTAGGCTTGTTGTGAAAGTGCATCTTCCTTGCGACAGAGGTTTTCCAATGTGTGCTGCACTATTTATGGGCTATCAATGTTATTTTAGCTTGGTGCATGCTGCAAGACATGAGTCTCACAGTTTTCTTCTCCTTGGTAGTGATGCTCTGCAGAGTGCATTTGTTTGACCTAAGAGTTCTTTAATAGGACACCTATTGGAATGTGCAACTCAATGTTGCCACATGGTTGGCAAAGGGAACTGCATAGTACAGTAAGGATGCATTACCCGGTGATTTCAGTGGGTGCAATCTGAAACTCTCTCCCTTTCAAATTTTGTGTCGTAGGATACACAATTACTGTGCCAAACGCCTTGACGGGAAAGAGCTGAATGCCTTGGTTGTGCTTGTTTGGAATGTGAATCTGCCTTGGAAAACGCTGTGTGAAAATGTGCTGCCTGTTATTTTCTGGCATTGAGTCCCATAAGGCATTGGTGCATGCTGTAATCCTGATTCTCACTAGTTCCCTTTCATGTCTACTAGCTCTACATGGTGACTGCTTTGGCGTGCGGCTTGTCACCCTTTAAACGTTCAGGAGTGCTCAACTCCATAGTTCCCAATGAGAGATCTGAGACATTCACATTACGTGTGGAAAGCACTGTGTGTGACCCGGGAGAAGAATTCTCAATTTTCCTTTCTCTATACCTTTTCCTGTATGGGAAAGCAATTACACTGTGGACTGCTGTTCGGAGTTGCCTTTCGTAGGCTGTAGTGCACAGGCATCTTCCTTGGTTAAATCTGTGCCCAAAAGTGTGCTGCAGTGTTATCTCTTTGCTGTGACTATTATTCTTATTGCTCCCTGCTGTAATAGCTCATTCTCACCCTGTCCCCTTGATTTGTGTTCCTTTCCCAAGAGGGCCTTTTCTTAGGAGAGTGGAACATCCGTGTTTCACGGATAGAAATCTGCAATACATACTGTCCCCATGAGTGACATAAGTACTCCACAGTTACGAGCAGGAGAGCATTATCTCTTGATGGGGAGAATTCCAAATTGTTTTTCCCTGTTGCATGTAAACCTAATCAGGACTACCAATGCTGTGCCGTTTTCATTCATGAATAAGCACAGAGAGCCTATGTGAAACTGGTGTTGAAGGTGGGTATTCCTGGGGACACGCTATTCCACCCGTGCGCTGCACTGCTGTTCATTGGCAGTCTGTATTCAGCTGGCTTTGTGCATGCTCTCATCCCTCAATCTGAGAGCTTCCCTGTATAAACACTATACAAGGCAGGGAGCATTTTGTGAGCAGACTGCAACTTCATGTGCTGCACTGACTGGAACCAGATCTCCACAGCCATTGGTAGCAAAGCATGCTTCATTCACCGGTGAATGCTGAAAAGTTTTCTATTTTACACAGGCGTCTAATCCTGAATGCAATGGCTCTTCTGTTTCATTTGCCAACAAGGCCTGAGAGCTTTGTCTTGTTTCCGGAAAATCAGAGTCTTCCATGGGAGACATTCCACAAAACTGCACCTCACTGAATGGGGCAACAAGTATGATACTGGCTCTGTCTTTTGTGTCATACCTGATTCTCCCGGTTGCTCTTCAAGGTATATTATACTACATTGAGTGCATATGCCTCACTGAGCTGTATTGTATGTTTCCTGTGTAAACACGCACAACTCCATGGTGCCACACAGTGAAATAACCGATTCACTGTGATTTTTGGGAAAGCATTATTTGTTCACCTATTGACATCCAAAATGTCTTTGATTTCTATCCAAAGCAATTGCTCTTCCGTTGGCCTTTACGAGTAAGAGCTGACAGGCTACGCTTGCTTGTTGTGAGTCTGTATCAGGTTGGAAACGCTGTGTCAAAAGGTTACTGCATTATTATTTATTTTCTGGTAGTTTTCTTCCTGCTTGGTGTACGGTGCAATACACGATTCTCAAGGTACAGCTTGATTGAGCACAGCAGAGGGTTGTGTCAATACTTCACAAACAGGAATGAGCATGTAATATGTGCCACACTGAAGCAAATGAGTGCTCCACACTTACTTGTAGAAAAGCAGTACTTGAAGTCCGTTTGAATACTAAGAAGTTTTACCCGTTGGCGTTTCTCTATGAGACGAAAGGCAGTTACTTCCCCATTTGCCTTGCTGAGTAAGCGTAGACGGCCTCTGTTAGGCTTGTTGTGAAAGTGCATCTTCCTTGCGACAGAGGTTTTCCAATGTGTGCTGCACTATTTATGGGCTATCAATGTTATTTTAGCTTGGTGCATGCTGCAAGACATGAGTCTCACAGTTTTCTTCTCCTTGGTAGTGATGCTCTGCAGAGTGCATTTGTTTCACCTAAGAGTTCTTTAATAGGACACGTATTGGAATGTGCAGCTCAATGGTGCCACATGGTGGGCAAAGGGAACTGCATAGTACAGTAAGGATGCATTACCCGGTGAATTCAGTGGGTGCAATCTGAAACGATTCTCCCTTTCAAATTTTTGTGTCGTAGGATACACAGTTACTGTGCCAAACGCCTTGACGGGAAAGAGCTGAATGCCTTGGTTGTGCTTGTTTGGAATGTGAAACTGCCTTGGAAAACGCTGCGTGAAAATGTGCTGCACTGTTATTTTCTGGCATTGAGTCCCATAAGGCATTGGTGCATGCTGTAATCCTGTTTGTCACTAGTTCCCTTTCATGTCTACTTCGCTCTACAGGGTGACTGCTTTGGCGTGCTGCCTGTCAACATTTCACGTTCAGGAGTGCTCAACTCCATAGTTCCACAATGAGAGATCTGAGACATTCACATTACGTGTGTGAAAGCACTGTGTGTGACCCGGGAGAAGAATTCTCAATTTTTCTTTCTCTATACCTTTTCCTGTTATGGGAAAGCAATTACACTGTGGACTGCTGTTCGGAGTTGTCTTTCGTAGGCTGTAGTGCACAGGCATCTTCCTTGGTTAAATCTGTGCCAAATGTGTGCTGCAGTGTTATCTCTTTGCTGTGACTATTATTCTTCATTGCTCCCTGCTGTAATAGCTCATTCTCACCCTGTCCCCTTGATTTGTGTTCCTTTCCCAAGAGGGCCTTTTCTTAGGAGAGTGGAACATCCGTGTTTCACGGATAGAAATCTGCAATACATACTGTCCCCATGAGTGACATAAGTACTCCACAGTTACGAGCAGGAGAGCATTATCTCTTGATGGGGAGAATTCCAAATTGTTTTTCCCTGTTGCATGTAAACCTAATCAGGACTACCAATGCTGTGCCGTTTTCATTCATGAATAAGCACAGAGAGCCTATGTGAAACTGGTGTTGAAGGTGGGTATTCCTGGGGTCACGCTATTCCAGCCTGCGCTGCACTGCTGTTCATTGGCAGTCTGTATTCAGCTGGCTTTGTGCATGCTCTCATCCCTCAATCTGAGAGCTTCCCTGTATAAACACTATACAAGGCAGGGAGCATTTTGTGAGCAGACTGCAACTTCATGTGCTGCACTGACTGGAACCAGATCTCCACAGCCATTGGTAGCAAAGCATGCTTCATTCACCGGTGAATGCTGAAAAGTTTTCTATTTTACACAGGCGTCTAATCCTGAATGCAATGGCTCTTCTGTTTCATTTGCCAACAAGGCCTGAGAGCTTTGTCTTTTTTTCGGAAAATCAGAGTCTTCCATGGGAGACATTCCACAAAACTGCACCTCACTGAATGGGGCAACAAGTATGATACTGGCTCTGTCTTTTGTGTCATACCTGATTCTCCCGGTTGCTCTTCAAGGTATATTATACTACATTGAGTGCATATGCCTCACTGAGCTGTATTGTATGTTTCCTGTGTAAACACGCACAACTCCATGGTGCCACACAGTGAAATAACCGATTCACTGTGATTTTTGGGAAAGCATTATTTGTTCACCTATTGACATCCAAAATGTCTTTGATTCTATCCAAAGCAATTGCTCTTCCGTTGGCCTTTACGAGTAAGAGCTGACAGGCTACGCTTGCTTGTTGTGAGTCTGTATCAGGTTGGGAAACGCTGTGTCAAAAGGTTACTGCATTATTATTTATTTTCTGGTAGTTTTCTTCCTGCTTGGTGTACGGTGCAATACACGATTCTCAAGGTACAGCTTGATTGAGCACAGCAGAGGGTTGTGTCAATACTTCACAAACAGGAATGAGCATGTAATATGTGCCACACTGAAGCAAATGAGTGCTCCACACTTACTTGTAGAAAAGCAGTACTTGAAGTCCGTTTGAATGCTAAGAAGTTTTACCCGTTGGCGTTTCTCTATGAGACGAAAGGCAGTTACTTCCCCATTTGCCTTGCTGAGTAAGCGTAGACGGCCTCTGTTAGGCTTGTTGTGAAAGTGCATCTTCCTTGCGACAGAGGTTTTCCAATGTGTGCTGCACTATTTATGGGCTATCAATGTTATTTTAGCTTGGTGCATGCTGCAAGACATGAGTCTCACAGTTTTCTTCTCCTTGGTAGTGATGCTCTGCAGAGTGCATTTGTTTCACCTAAGAGTTCTTTAATAGGACACGTATTGGAATGTGCAGCTCAATGGTGCCACATGGTGGGCAAAGGGAACTGCATAGTACAGTAAGGATGCATTACCCGGTGAATTCAGTGGGTGCAATCTGAAACGATTCTCCCTTTCAAATTTTTGTGTCATAGGATACACAGTTACTGTGCCAAACGCCTTGACGGGAAAGAGCTGAATGCCTTGGTTGTGCTTGTTTGGAATGTGAAACTGCCTTGGAAAACGCTGCGTGAAAATGTGCTGCACTGTTATTTTCTGGCATTGAGTCCCATAAGGCATTGGTGCATGCTGTAATCCTGTTTGTCACTAGTTCCCTTTCATGTCTACTTCGCTCTACAGGGTGACTGCTTTGGCGTGCTGCCTGTCAACATTTCACGTTCAGGAGTGCTCAACTCCATAGTTCCACAATGAGAGATCTGAGACATTCACATTACGTGTGTGAAAGCACTGTGTGTGACCCGGGAGAAGAATTCTCAATTTTTCTTTCTCTATACCTTTTCCTGTTATGGGAAAGCAATTACACTGTGGACTGCTGTTCGGAGTTGTCTTTCGTAGGCTGTAGTGCACAGGCATCTTCCTTGGTTAAATCTGTGCCAAATGTGTGCTGCAGTGTTATCTCTTTGCTGTGACTATTATTCTTCATTGCTCCCTGCTGTAATAGCTCATTCTCACCCTGTCCCCTTGATTTGTGTTCCTTTCCCAAGAGGGCCTTTTCTTAGGAGAGTGGAACATCCGTGTTTCACGGATAGAAATCTGCAATACATACTGTCCCCATGAGTGACATAAGTACTCCACAGTTACGAGCAGGAGAGCATTATCTCTTGATGGGGAGAATTCCAAATTGTTTTTCCCTGTTGCATGTAAACCTAATCAGGACTACCAATGCTGTGCCGTTTTCATTCATGAATAAGCACAGAGAGCCTATGTGAAACTGGTGTTGAAGGTGGGTATTCCTGGGGACACGCTATTCCAGCGTGCGCTGCACTGCTGTTCATTGGCAGTCTGTATTCAGCTGGCTTTGTGCATGCTCTCATCCCTCAATCTGAGAGCTTCCCTGTATAAACACTATACAAGGCAGGGAGCATTTTGTGAGCAGACTGCAACTTCATGTGCTGCACTGACTGGAACCAGATCTCCACAGCCATTGGTAGCAAAGCATGCTTCATTCACCGGTGAATGCTGAAAAGTTTTCTATTTTACACAGGCGTCTAATCCTGAATGCAATGGCTCTTCTGTTTCATTTGCCAACAAGGCCTGAGAGCTTTTGTCTTGTTTTCGGAAAATCAGAGTCTTCCATGGGAGACATTCCACAAAACTGCACCTCACTGAATGGGGCAACAAGTATGATACTGGCTCTGTCTTTTGTGTCATACCTGATTCTCCCGGTTGCTCTTCAAGGTATATTATACTACATTGAGTGCATATGCCTCACTGAGCTGTATTGTATGTTTCCTGTGTAAACACGCACAACTCCATGGTGCCACACAGTGAAATAACCGATTCACTGTGATTTTTGGGAAAGCATTATTTGTTCACCTATTGACATCCAAAATGTCTTTGATTCTATCCAAAGCAATTGCTCTTCCGTTGGCCTTTACGAGTAAGAGCTGACAGGCTACGCTTGCTTGTTGTGAGTCTGTATCAGGTTGGGAAACGCTGTGTCAAAAGGTTACTGCATTATTATTTATTTTCTGGTAGTTTTCTTCCTGCTTGGTGTACGGTGCAATACACGATTCTCAAGGTACAGCTTGATTGAGCACAGCAGAGGGTTGTGTCAATACTTCACAAACAGGAATGAGCATGTAATATGTGCCACACTGAAGCAAATGAGTGCTCCACACTTACTTGTAGAAAAGCAGTACTTGAAGTCTGTTTGAATGCAAAAGAAGTTTTACCCGTTGGCGTTTCTCTATGAGACGAAAGGCAGTTACTTCCCCATTTGCCTTGCTGAGTAAGCGTAGACGGCCTCTGTTAGGCTTGTTGTGAAAGTGCATCTTCCTTGCGACAGAGGTTTTCCAATGTGTGCTGCACTATTTATGGGCTATCAATGTTATTTTAGCTTGGTGCATGCTGCAAGACATGAGTCTCACAGTTTTCTTCTCCTTGGTAGTGATGCTCTGCAGAGTGCATTTGTTTCACCTAAGAGTTCTTTAATAGGACACGTATTGGAATGTGCAGCTCAATGGTGCCACATGGTGGGCAAAGGGAACTGCATAGTACAGTAAGGATGCATTACCCGGTGAATTCAGTGGGTGCAATCTGAAACGATTCTCCCTTTCAAATTTTTGTGTCGTAGGATACACAGTTACTGTGCCAAACGCCTTGACGGGAAAGAGCTGAATGCCTTGGTTGTGCTTGTTTGGAATGTGAAACTGCCTTGGAAAACGCTGCGTGAAAATGTGCTGCACTGTTATTTTCTGGCATTGAGTCCCATAAGGCATTGGTGCATGCTGTAATCCTGTTTCTCACTAGTTCCCTTTCATGTCTACTTCGCTCTACAGGGTGACTGCTTTGGCGTGCTGCCTGTCAACATTTCACGTTCAGGAGTGCTCAACTCCATAGTTCCACAATGAGAGATCTGAGACATTCACATTACGTGTGTGAAAGCACTGTGTGTGACCCGGGAGAAGAATTCTCAATTTTTCTTTCTCTATACCTTTTCCTGTTATGGGAAAGCAATTACACTGTGGACTGCTGTTCGGAGTTGTCTTTCGTAGGCTGTAGTGCACAGGCATCTTCCTTGGTTAAATCTGTGCCAAATGTGTGCTGCAGTGTTATCTCTTTGCTGTGACTATTATTCTTCATTGCTCCCTGCTGTAATAGCTCATTCTCACCCTGCCCCCTTGATTTGTGTTCCTTTCCCAAGAGGGCCTTTTCTTAGGAGAGTGGAACATCCGTGTTTCACGGATAGAAATCTGCAATACATACTGTCCCCATGAGTGACATAAGTACTCCACAGTTACGAGCAGGAGAGCATTATCTCTTGATGGGGAGAATTCCAAATTGTTTTTCCCTGTTGCATGTAAACCTAATCAGGACTACCAATGCTGTGCCGTTTTCATTCATGAATAAGCACAGAGAGCCTATGTGAAACTGGTGTTGAAGGTGGGTATTCCTGGGGTCACGCTATTCCAGCCTGCGCTGCACTGCTGTTCATTGGCAGTCTGTATTCAGCTGGCTTTGTGCATGCTCTCATCCCTCAATCTGAGAGCTTCCCTGTATAAACACTATACAAGGCAGGGAGCATTTTGTGAGCAGACTGCAACTTCATGTGCTGCACTGACTGGAACCAGATCTCCACAGCCATTGGTAGCAAAGCATGCTTCATTCACCGGTGAATGCTGAAAAGTTTTCTATTTTACACAGGCGTCTAATCCTGAATGCAATGGCTCTTCTGTTTCATTTGCCAACAAGGCCTGAGAGCTCTTGTCTTGTTTCCGGAAAATCAGAGTCTTCCATGGGAGACATTCCACAAAACTGCACCTCACTGAATGGGGCAACAAGTATGATACTGGCTCTGTCTTTTGTGTCATACCTGATTCTCCCGGTTGCTCTTCAAGGTATATTATACTACATTGAGTGCATATGCCTCACTGAGCTGTATTGTATGTTTCCTGTGTAAACACGCACAACTCCATGGTGCCACACAGTGAAATACCGATTCACTGTGATTTTTGGGAAAGCATTATTTGTTCACCTATTGACATCCAAAATGTCTTTGATTCTATCCAAAGCAATTGCTCTTCCGTTGGCCTTTACGAGTAAGAGCTGACAGGCTACGCTTGCTTGTTGTGAGTCTGTATCAGGTTGGGAAACGCTGTGTCAAAGGTTACTGCATTATTATTTATTTTCTGGTAGTTTTCTTCCTGCTTGGTGTACGGTGCAATACACGATTCTCAAGGTACAGCTTGATTGAGCACAGCAGAGGGTTGTGTCAATACTTCACAAACAGGAATGAGCATGTAATATGTGCCACACTGAAGCAAATGAGTGCTCCACACTTACTTGTAGAAAAGCAGTACTTGAAGTCTGTTTGAATGCTAAAAAGTTTTACCCGTTGGCGTTTCTCTATGAGACGAAAGGCAGTTACTTCCCCATTTGCCTTGCTGAGTAAGCGTAGACGGCCTCTGTTAGGCTTGTTGTGAAAGTGCATCTTCCTTGCGACAGAGGTTTTCCAATGTGTGCTGCACTATTTATGGGCTATCAATGTTATTTTAGCTTGGTGCATGCTGCAAGACATGAGTCTCACAGTTTTCTTCTCCTTGGTAGTGATGCTCTGCAGAGTGCATTTGTTTCACCTAAGAGTTCTTTAATAGGACACTATTGGAATGTGCACTCAATGGTGCCACATGGTGGGCAAAGGGAACTGCATAGTACAGTAAGGATGCATTACCCGGTGAATTCAGTGGGTGCAATCTGAAACATTCTCCCTTTCAAATTTTTGTGTCGTAGGATACACAGTTACTGTGCCAAACGCCTTGACGGGAAAGAGCTGAATGCCTTGGTTGTGCTTGTTTGGAATGTGAAACTGCCTTGGAAAACGCTGCGTGAAAATGTGCTGCACTGTTATTTTCTGGCATTGAGTCCCATAAGGCATTGGTGCATGCTGTAATCCTGTTTCTCACTAGTTCCCTTTCATGTCTACTTCGCTCTACAGGGTGACTGCTTTGGCGTGCTGCCTGTCAACATTTCACGTTCAGGAGTGCTCAACTCCATAGTTCCACAATGAGAGATCTGAGACATTCACATTACGTGTGTGAAAAGCACTGTGTGTGACCCGGGAGAAGAATTCTCAATTTTTCTTTCTCTATACCTTTTCCTGTTATGGGAAAGCAATTACACTGTGGACTGCTGTTCGGAGTTGTCTTTCGTAGGCTGTAGTGCACAGGCATCTTCCTTGGTTAAATCTGTGCCAAATGTGTGCTGCAGTGTTATCTCTTTGCTGTGACTATTATTCTTCATTGCTGCCTGCTGTAATAGCTCATTCTCACCTGTCCCCTTGATTTGTGTTCCTTTCCCAAGAGGGCCTTTTCTTAGGAGAGTGGAACATCCGTGTTTCACGGATAGAAATCTGCAATACATACTGTCCCCATGAGTGACATAAGTACTCCACAGTTACGAGCAGGAGAGCATTATCTCTTGATGGGGAGAATTCCAAATTGTTTTTCCCTGTTGCATGTAAACCTAATCAGGACTACCAATGCTGTGCCGTTTTCATTCATGAATAAGCACAGAGAGCCTATGTGAAACTGGTGTTGAAGGTGGGTATTCCTGGGGACACGCTATTCCAGCCTGCGCTGCACTGCTGTTCATTGGCAGTCTGTATTCAGCTGGCTTTGTGCATGCTCTCATCCCTCAATCTGAGAGCTTCCCTGTATAAACACTATACAAGGCAGGGAGCATTTTGTGAGCAGACTGCAACTTCATGTGCTGCACTGACTGGAACCAGATCTCCACAGCCATTGGTAGCAAAGCATGCTTCATTCACCGGTGAATGCTGAAAAGTTTTCTATTTTACACAGGCGTCTAATCCTGAATGCAATGGCTCTTCTGTTTCATTTGCCAACAAGGCCTGAGAGCTCTTGTCTTGTTTCGGAAAATCAGAGTCTTCCATGGGAGACATTCCACAAAACTGCACCTCACTGAATGGGGCAACAAGTATGATACTGGCTCTGTCTTTTGTGTCATACCTGATTCTCCCGGTTGCTCTTCAAGGTATATTATACTACATTGAGTGCATATGCCTCACTGAGCTGTATTGTATGTTTCCTGTGTAAACACGCACAACTCCATGGTGCCACACAGTGAAATAACCGATTCACTGTGATTTTTGGGAAAGCATTATTTGTTCACCTATTGACATCCAAAATGTCTTTGATTCTATCCAAAGCAATTGCTCTTCCGTTGGCCTTTACGAGTAAGAGCTGACAGGCTACGCTTGCTTGTTGTGAGTCTGTATCAGGTTGGGAAACGCTGTGTCAAAAGGTTACTGCATTATTATTTATTTTCTGGTAGTTTTCTTCCTGCTTGGTGTACGGTGCAATACACGATTCTCAAGGTACAGCTTGATTGAGCACAGCAGAGGGTTGTGTCAATACTTCACAAACAGGAATGAGCATGTAATATGTGCCACACTGAAGCAAATGAGTGCTCCACACTTACTTGTAGAAAAGCAGTACTTGAAGTCTGTTTGAATGCTAAAAAGTTTTACCCGTTGGCGTTTCTCTATGAGACGAAAGGCAGTTACTTCCCCATTTGCCTTGCTGAGTAAGCGTAGACGGCCTCTGTTAGGCTTGTTGTGAAAGTGCATCTTCCTTGCGACAGAGGTTTTCCAATGTGTGCTGCACTATTTATGGGCTATCAATGTTATTTTAGCTTGGTGCATGCTGCAAGACATGAGTCTCACAGTTTTCTTCTCCTTGGTAGTGATGCTCTGCAGAGTGCATTTGTTTCACCTAAGAGTTCTTTAATAGGACACGTATTGGAATGTGCAGCTCAATGGTGCCACATGGTGGGCAAAGGGAACTGCATAGTACAGTAAGGATGCATTACCCGGTGAATTCAGTGGGTGCAATCTGAAACGATTCTCCCTTTCAAATTTTTGTGTCGTAGGATACACAGTTACTGTGCCAAACGCCTTGACGGGAAAGAGCTGAATGCCTTGGTTGTGCTTGTTTGGAATGTGAAACTGCCTTGGAAAACGCTGCGTGAAAATGTGCTGCACTGTTATTTTCTGGCATTGAGTCCCATAAGGCATTGGTGCATGCTGTAATCCTGTTTCTCACTAGTTCCCTTTCATGTCTACTTCGCTCTACAGGGTGACTGCTTTGGCGTGCTGCCTGTCAACATTTCACGTTCAGGAGTGCTCAACTCCATAGTTCCACAATGAGAGATCTGAGACATTCACATTACGTGTGTGAAAGCACTGTGTGTGACCCGGGAGAAGAATTCTCAATTTTTCTTTCTCTATACCTTTTCCTGTTATGGGAAAGCAATTACACTGTGGACTGCTGTTCGGAGTTGTCTTTCGTAGGCTGTAGTGCACAGGCATCTTCCTTGGTTAAATCTGTGCCAAATGTGTGCTGCAGTGTTATCTCTTTGCTGTGACTATTATTCTTCATTGCTCCCTGCTGTAATAGCTCATTCTCACCCTGTCCCCTTGATTTGTGTTCCTTTCCCAAGAGGGCCTTTTCTTAGGAGAGTGGAACATCCGTGTTTCACGGATAGAAATCTGCAATACATACTGTCCCCATGAGTGACATAAGTACTCCACAGTTACGAGCAGGAGAGCATTATCTCTTGATGGGGAGAATTCCAAATTGTTTTTCCCTGTTGCATGTAAACCTAATCAGGACTACCAATGCTGTGCCGTTTTCATTCATGAATAAGCACAGAGAGCCTATGTGAAACTGGTGTTGAAGGTGGGTCTTCCTGGGGACACGCTATTCCAGCCTGCGCTGCACTGCTGTTCATTGGCAGTCTGTATTCAGCTGGCTTTGTGCATGCTCTCATCCCTCAATCTGAGAGCTTCCCTGTATAAACACTATACAAGGCAGGGAGCATTTTGTGAGCAGACTGCAACTTCATGTGCTGCACTGACTGGAACCAGATCTCCACAGCCATTGGTAGCAAAGCATGCTTCATTCACCGGTGAATGCTGAAAAGTTTTCTATTTTACACAGGCGTCTAATCCTGAATGCAATGGCTCTTCTGTTTCATTTGCCAACAAGGCCTGAGAGCTCTTGTCTTGTTTCCGGAAAATCAGAGTCTTCCATGGGAGACATTCCACAAAACTGCACCTCACTGAATGGGGCAACAAGTATGATACTGGCTCTGTCTTTTGTGTCATACCTGATTCTCCCGGTTGCTCTTCAAGGTATATTATACTACATTGAGTGCATATGCCTCACTGAGCTGTATTGTATGTTTCCTGTGTAAACACGCACAACTCCATGGTGCCACACAGTGAAATAACCGATTCACTGTGATTTTTGGGAAAGCATTATTTGTTCACCTATTGACATCCAAAATGTCTTTGATTCTATCCAAAGCAATTGCTCTTCCGTTGGCCTTTACGAGTAAGAGCTGACAGGCTACGCTTGCTTGTTGTGAGTCTGTATCAGGTTGGGAAACGCTGTGTCAAAAGGTTACTGCATTATTATTTATTTTCTGGTAGTTTTCTTCCTGCTTGGTGTACGGTGCAATACACGATTCTCAAGGTACAGCTTGATTGAGCACAGCAGAGGGTTGTGTCAATACTTCACAAACAGGAATGAGCATGTAATATGTGCCACACTGAAGCAAATGAGTGCTCCACACTTACTTGTAGAAAAGCAGTACTTGAAGTCCGTTTGAATACTAAGAAGTTTTACCCGTTGGCGTTTCTCTATGAGACGAAAGGCAGTTACTTCCCCATTTGCCTTGCTGAGTAAGCGTAGACGGCCTCTGTTAGGCTTGTTGTGAAAGTGCATCTTCCTTGCGACAGAGGTTTTCCAATGTGTGCTGCACTATTTATGGGCTATCAATGTTATTTTAGCTTGGTGCATGCTGCAAGACATGAGTCTCACAGTTTTCTTCTCCTTGGTAGTGATGCTCTGCAGAGTGCATTTGTTTCACCTAAGAGTTCTTTAATAGGACACGTATTGGAATGTGCAGCTCAATGGTGCCACATGGTGGGCAAAGGGAACTGCATAGTACAGTAAGGATGCATTACCCGGTGAATTCAGTGGGTGCAATCTGAAACGATTCTCCCTTTCAAATTTTGTGTCGTAGGATACACAGTTACTGTGCCAAACGCCTTGACGGGAAAGAGCTGAATGCCTTGGTTGTGCTTGTTTGGAATGTGAAACTGCCTTGGAAAACGCTGCGTGAAAATGTGCTGCACTGTTATTTTCTGGCATTGAGTCCCATAAGGCATTGGTGCATGCTGTAATCCTGTTTCTCACTAGTTCCCTTTCATGTCTACTTCGCTCTACAGGGTGACTGCTTTGGCGTGCTGCCTGTCAACATTTCACGTTCAGGAGTGCTCAACTCCATAGTTCCACAATGAGAGATCTGAGACATTCACATTACGTGTGTGAAAGCACTGTGTGTGACCCGGGAGAAGAATTCTCAATTTTTCTTTCTCTATACCTTTTCCTGTTATGGGAAAGCAATTACACTGTGGACTGCTGTTCGGAGTTGTCTTTCGTAGGCTGTAGTGCACAGGCATCTTCCTTGGTTAAATCTGTGCCAAATGTGTGCTGCAGTGTTATCTCTTTGCTGTGACTATTATTCTTCATTGCTCCCTGCTGTAATAGCTCATTCTCACCTGTCCCCTTGATTTGTGTTCCTTTCCCAAGAGGGCCTTTTCTTAGGAGAGTGGAACATCCGTGTTTCACGGATAGAAATCTGCAATACATACTGTCCCCATGAGTGACATAAGTACTCCACAGTTACGAGCAGGAGAGCATTATCTCTTGATGGGGAGAATTCCAAATTGTTTTTCCCTGTTGCATGTAAACCTAATCAGGACTACCAATGCTGTGCCGTTTTCATTCATGAATAAGCACAGAGAGCCTATGTGAAACTGGTGTTGAAGGTGGGTATTCCTGGGGCACGCTATTCCAGCCTGCGCTGCACTGCTGTTCATTGGCAGTCTGTATTCAGCTGGCTTTGGGCATGCTCTCATCCCTCAATCTGAGAGCTTCCCTGTATAAACACTATACAAGGCAGGGAGCATTTTGTGAGCAGACTGCAACTTCATGTGCTGCACTGACTGGAACCAGATCTCCACAGCCATTGGTAGCAAAGCATGCTTCATTCACCGGTGAATGCTGAAAAGTTTTCTATTTTACACAGGCGTCTAATCCTGAATGCAATGGCTCTTCTGTTTCATTTGCCAACAAGGCCTGAGAGCTTTTGTCTTGTTTTCGGAAAATCAGAGTCTTCCATGGGAGACATTCCACAAAACTGCACCTCACTGAATGGGGCAACAAGTATGATACTGGCTCTGTCTTTTGTGTCATACCTGATTCTCCCGGTTGCTCTTCAAGGTATATTATACTACATTGAGTGCATATGCCTCACTGAGCTGTATTGTATGTTTCCTGTGTAAACACGCACAACTCCATGGTGCCACACAGTGAAATAACCGATTCACTGTGATTTTTGGGAAAGCATTATTTGTTCACCTATTGACATCCAAAATGTCTTTGATTCTATCCAAAGCAATTGCTCTTCCGTTGGCCTTTACGAGTAAGAGCTGACAGGCTACGCTTGCTTGTTGTGAGTCTGTATCAGGTTGGGAAACGCTGTGTCAAAAGGTTACTGCATTATTATTTATTTTCTGGTAGTTTTCTTCCTGCTTGGTGTACGGTGCAATACACGATTCTCAAGGTACAGCTTGATTGAGCACAGCAGAGGGTTGTGTCAATACTTCACAAACAGGAATGAGCATGTAATATGTGCCACACTGAAGCAAATGAGTGCTCCACACTTACTTGTAGAAAAGCAGTACTTGAAGTCCGTTTGAATACTAAGAAGTTTTACCCGTTGGCGTTTCTCTATGAGACGAAAGGCAGTTACTTCCCCATTTGCCTTGCTGAGTAAGCGTAGACGGCCTCTGTTAGGCTTGTTGTGAAAGTGCATCTTCCTTGCGACAGAGGTTTTCCAATGTGTGCTGCACTATTTATGGGCTATCAATGTTATTTTAGCTTGGTGCATGCTGCAAGACATGAGTCTCACAGTTTTCTTCTCCTTGGTAGTGATGCTCTGCAGAGTGCATTTGTTTCACCTAAGAGTTCTTTAATAGGACACGTATTGGAATGTGCAGCTCAATGGTGCCACATGGTGGGCAAAGGGAACTGCATAGTACAGTAAGGATGCATTACCCGGTGAATTCAGTGGGTGCAATCTGAAACGATTCTCCCTTTCAAATTTTTGTGTCATAGGATACACAGTTACTGTGCCAAACGCCTTGACGGGAAAGAGCTGAATGCCTTGGTTGTGCTTGTTTGGAATGTGAAACTGCCTTGGAAAACGCTGCGTGAAAATGTGCTGCACTGTTATTTTCTGGCATTGAGTCCCATAAGGCATTGGTGCATGCTGTAATCCTGTTTGTCACTAGTTCCCTTTCATGTCTACTTCGCTCTACAGGGTGACTGCTTTGGCGTGCTGCCTGTCAACATTTCACGTTCAGGAGTGCTCAACTCCATAGTTCCACAATGAGAGATCTGAGACATTCACATTACGTGTGTGAAAGCACTGTGTGTGACCCGGGAGAAGAATTCTCAATTTTTCTTTCTCTATACCTTTTCCTGTTATGGGAAAGCAATTACACTGTGGACTGCTGTTCGGAGTTGTCTTTCGTAGGCTGTAGTGCACAGGCATCTTCCTTGGTTAAATCTGTGCCAAATGTGTGCTGCAGTGTTATCTCTTTGCTGTGACTATTATTCTTCATTGCTCCCTGCTGTAATAGCTCATTCTCACCCTGTCCCCTTGATTTGTGTTCCTTTCCCAAGAGGGCCTTTTCTTAGGAGAGTGGAACATCCGTGTTTCACGGATAGAAATCTGCAATACATACTGTCCCCATGAGTGACATAAGTACTCCACAGTTACGAGCAGGAGAGCATTATCTCTTGATGGGGAGAATTCCAAATTGTTTTTCCCTGTTGCATGTAAACCTAATCAGGACTACCAATGCTGTGCCGTTTTCATTCATGAATAAGCACAGAGAGCCTATGTGAAACTGGTGTTGAAGGTGGGTATTCCTGGGGTCACGCTATTCCAGCCTGCGCTGCACTGCTGTTCATTGGCAGTCTGTATTCAGCTGGCTTTGTGCATGCTCTCATCCCTCAATCTGAGAGCTTCCCTGTATAAACACTATACAAGGCAGGGAGCATTTTGTGAGCAGACTGCAACTTCATGTGCTGCACTGACTGGAACCAGATCTCCACAGCCATTGGTAGCAAAGCATGCTTCATTCACCGGTGAATGCTGAAAAGTTTTCTATTTTACACAGGCGTCTAATCCTGAATGCAATGGCTCTTCTGTTTCATTTGCCAACAAGGCCTGAGAGCTCTTGTCTTGTTTCCGGAAAATCAGAGTCTTCCATGGGAGACATTCCACAAAACTGCACCTCACTGAATGGGGCAACAAGTATGATACTGGCTCTGTCTTTTGTGTCATACCTGATTCTCCCGGTTGCTCTTCAAGGTATATTATACTACATTGAGTGCATATGCCTCACTGAGCTGTATTGTATGTTTCCTGTGTAAACACGCACAACTCCATGGTGCCACACAGTGAAATAACCGATTCACTGTGATTTTTGGGAAAGCATTATTTGTTCACCTATTGACATCCAAAATGTCTTTGATTCTATCCAAAGCAATTGCTCTTCCGTTGGCCTTTACGAGTAAGAGCTGACAGGCTACGCTTGCTTGTTGTGAGTCTGTATCAGGTTGGGAAACGCTGTGTCAAAAGGTTACTGCATTATTATTTATTTTCTGGTAGTTTTCTTCCTGCTTGGTGTACGGTGCAATACACGATTCTCAAGGTACAGCTTGATTGAGCACAGCAGAGGGTTGTGTCAATACTTCACAAACAGGAATGAGCATGTAATATGTGCCACACTGAAGCAAATGAGTGCTCCACACTTACTTGTAGAAAAGCAGTACTTGAAGTCCGTTTGAATACTAAGAAGTTTTACCCGTTGGCGTTTCTCTATGAGACGAAAGGCAGTTACTTCCCCATTTGCCTTGCTGAGTAAGCGTAGACGGCCTCTGTTAGGCTTGTTGTGAAAGTGCATCTTCCTTGCGACAGAGGTTTTCCAATGTGTGCTGCACTATTTATGGGCTATCAATGTTATTTTAGCTTGGTGCATGCTGCAAGACATGAGTCTCACAGTTTTCTTCTCCTTGGTAGTGATGCTCTGCAGAGTGCATTTGTTTCACCTAAGAGTTCTTTAATAGGACACGTATTGGAATGTGCAGCTCAATGGTGCCACATGGTGGGCAAAGGGAACTGCATAGTACAGTAAGGATGCATTACCCGGTGAATTCAGTGGGTGCAATCTGAAACGATTCTCCCTTTCAAATTTTTGTGTCGTAGGATACACAGTTACTGTGCCAAACGCCTTGACGGGAAAGAGCTGAATGCCTTGGTTGTGCTTGTTTGGAATGTGAAACTGCCTTGGAAAACGCTGCGTGAAAATGTGCTGCACTGTTATTTTCTGGCATTGAGTCCCATAAGGCATTGGTGCATGCTGTAATCCTGTTTCTCACTAGTTCCCTTTCATGTCTACTTCGCTCTACAGGGTGACTGCTTTGGCGTGCTGCCTGTCAACATTTCACGTTCAGGAGTGCTCAACTCCATAGTTCCACAATGAGAGATCTGAGACATTCACATTACGTGTGTGAAAGCACTGTGTGTGACCCGGGAGAAGAATTCTCAATTTTTCTTTCTCTATACCTTTTCCTGTTATGGGAAAGCAATTACACTGTGGACTGCTGTTCGGAGTTGTCTTTCGTAGGCTGTAGTGCACAGGCATCTTCCTTGGTTAAATCTGTGCCAAATGTGTGCTGCAGTGTTATCTCTTTGCTGTGACTATTATTCTTCATTGCTCCCTGCTGTAATAGCTCATTCTCACCTGTCCCCTTGATTTGTGTTCCTTTCCCAAGAGGGCCTTTTCTTAGGAGAGTGGAACATCCGTGTTTCACGGATAGAAATCTGCAATACATACTGTCCCCATGAGTGACATAAGTACTCCACAGTTACGAGCAGGAGAGCATTATCTCTTGATGGGGAGAATTCCAAATTGTTTTTCCCTGTTGCATGTAAACCTAATCAGGACTACCAATGCTGTGCCGTTTTCATTCATGAATAAGCACAGAGAGCCTATGTGAAACTGGTGTTGAAGGTGGGTATTCCTGGGGACACGCTATTCCAGCCTGCGCTGCACTGCTGTTCATTGGCAGTCTGTATTCAGCTGGCTTTGTGCATGCTCTCATCCCTCAATCTGAGAGCTTCCCTGTATAAACACTATACAAGGCAGGGAGCATTTTGTGAGCAGACTGCAACTTCATGTGCTGCACTGACTGGAACCAGATCTCCACAGCCATTGGTAGCAAAGCATGCTTCATTCACCGGTGAATGCTGAAAAGTTTTCTATTTTACACAGGCGTCTAATCCTGAATGCAATGGCTCTTCTGTTTCATTTGCCAACAAGGCCTGAGAGCTTTGTCTTGTTTCGGAAAATCAGAGTCTTCCATGGGAGACATTCCACAAAACTGCACCTCACTGAATGGGGCAACAAGTATGATACTGGCTCTGTCTTTTGTGTCATACCTGATTCTCCCGGTTGCTCTTCAAGGTATATTATACTACATTGAGTGCATATGCCTCACTGAGCTGTATTGTATGTTTCCTGTGTAAACACGCACAACTCCATGGTGCCACACAGTGAAATGACCGATTCACTGTGATTTTTGGGAAAGCATTATTTGTTCACCTATTGACATCCAAAATGTCTTTGATTCTATCCAAAGCAATTGCTCTTCCGTTGGCCTTTACGAGTAAGAGCTGACAGGCTACGCTTGCTTGTTGTGAGTCTGTATCAGGTTGGGAAACGCTGTGTCAAAAGGTTACTGCATTATTATTTATTTTCTGGTAGTTTTCTTCCTGCTTGGTGTACGGTGCAATACACGATTCTCAAGGTACAGCTTGATTGAGCACAGCAGAGGGTTGTGTCAATACTTCACAAACAGGAATGAGCATGTAATATGTGCCACACTGAAGCAAATGAGTGCTCCACACTTACTTGTAGAAAAGCAGTACTTGAAGCCCTGTTTGAATACTAAAAAGTTTTACCCGTTGGCGTTTCTCTATGAGACGAAAGGCAGTTACTTCCCCATTTGCCTTGCTGAGTAAGCGTAGACGGCCTCTGTTAGGCTTGTTGTGAAAGTGCATCTTCCTTGCGACAGAGGTTTTCCAATGTGTGCTGCACTATTTATGGGCTATCAATGTTATTTTAGCTTGGTGCATGCTGCAAGACATGAGTCTCACAGTTTTCTTCTCCTTGGTAGTGATGCTCTGCAGAGTGCATTTGTTTGACCTAAGAGTTCTTTAATAGGACACCTATTGGAATGTGCAGCTCAATGGTGCCACATGGTGGGCAAAGGGAACTGCATAGTACAGTAAGGATGCATTACCCGGTGAAATTTTAGTGGGTGCAATCTGAAACTTCTCCCTTTCAAATTTTTGTGTCGTAGGATACACAATTACTGTGCCAAACGCCTTGACGGGAAAGAGCTGAATGCCTTGGTTGTGCTTGTTTGGAATGTGAAACTGCCTTGGAAAACGCTGTGTGAAAATGTGCTGCACTGTTATTTTCTGGCATTGAGTCCCATAAGGCATTGGTGCATGCTGTAATCCTGTTCTCACTAGTTCCCTTTCATGTCTACTTCGCTCTACAGGGTGACTGCTTTGGCGTGCTGCCTGTCAACATTTCACGTTCAGGAGTGCTCAACTCCATAGTTCCACAATGAGAGATCTGAGACATTCACATTACGTGTGTGAAAGCACTGTGTGTGACCCGGGAGAAGAATTCTCAATTTTCTTTCTCTATACCTTTTCCTGTTATGGGAAAGCAATTACACTGTGGACTGCTGTTCGGAGTTGTCTTTCGTAGGCTGTAGTGCACAGGCATCTTCCTTGGTTAAATCTGTGCCAAATGTGTGCTGCAGTGTTATCTCTTTGCTGTGACTATTATTCTTCATTGCTGCCTGCTGTAATAGCTCATTCTCACCCTGTCCCCTTGATTTGTGTTCCTTTCCCAAGAGGGCCTTTTCTTAGGAGAGTGGAACATCCGTGTTTCACGGATAGAAATCTGCAATACATACTGTCCCCATGAGTGACATAAGTACTCCACAGTTACGAGCAGGAGAGCATTATCTCTTGATGGGGAGAATTCCAAATTGTTTTTCCCTGTTGCATGTAAACCTAATCAGGACTACCAATGCTGTGCCGTTTT
>JAPVLO010003470.1:0-22436 GCA_027257055.1 Cephalopachus bancanus | reverse complement strand
AAGGCGGGTCTCGAACCCGCGGGCTCAGGCAATCCACTCACCTCAGCCTCCCAAAGGCGTGGGATTACAGGCTGAGCCACCGAGCCCGGCTTCTCCCTCAATTTTTAGGGTTTAGAAAAAGGTAGCTATTCTAGGTACACTTAATTCCAAGAAATTAGAAAATTTACAATTGGTGCAATTTATTCCCCACTTTTAAAATATTACATTTTAAAAGAATTATACAAAATGATGTGATGTATTATCCATTGTTGCCATATATTTTCTATATATTATCTAATAATTATAAAATGTGAATGAACTATATGAATGATATCTATCAGATCTCTATGTTGGAATCCCTTTGACAAAGTGTTATTAAGCTATTAAAGTTTTAGGATAGATGAGATCTTTTCTTACCAATCAATAATATTTGCCTTGAGAGAGCAAAATACTGAACTAGAAAAGTAGGATGCTTCCTCGCACATATTTTTAAAGCAATTATACAGGTTTTACAGCATGTTAAGACTGAAGTGAGGCTGAACATTTTAAAACAGTCAACATTTACTAAGTTTGGTCTCCTCTAGCCAAAGAGTAGTGATTCTTTCTCCTCTAAGAAATAATATCTGCTTTATTTTTGATAAACTTATGCTGAAATATCACATATTTCTCTCACACCATTTTTTCTCACATGTAAAAAGCATTCTTTCATGCATTCACTCATTGTCCTAACATTTTATATGTGTCTAGTACATGCTGAGACTGTAATCATGAACTAAAAAACATATCTGTCAATGTGGACAATATGAAATAGAAAGGAAAATGAACATTAATTAAAGAGAGTCATTTAATCTGAAATTTCAACACTGCTATAAGAGAAGAATACAAGCTCTTATGAAACATTTGGGAGACATTAAGGTAGAAATCTGGGAAAGCTTATATCAAGAAATAATATTTGAGCTAAAGTCTGAAGATTGAAAAGACATTTATTTAATAAGTAGCATGTCAGGCAGACAAATAAGATGTGAGAAATCCTGAGGGAAAAAAAGAGCACACATGAAGAATTAAAAGAACTGAAGGAAGATGTGTGTGCATAGAGAGTCAAGGAAAGAAACACCAAGGACGATGAGAGTATGCAGCAATATAGAAATGTTACAAGCCGGGCTTGGTGGCTCAGCCTGTAATCCCGCGCCTTTGGGAGGCTGAGGTGAGTGGATTGCCTGAGCCCGCGGGTTCGAGACCCGCCTGGGCAGCGAGACCTCATCTCTACAATAAATCAAAAAATCAGCCGGGCATGGTAGCACACGCCTGTAATTCCGGCTACTCGGAAGGCTGAGGTGGAAGGATCGCCGGAGCCCAGCAGGTCGAGGCTGCGGTGGCCGGGAGCGGTCACTGCACCCAGTCTGGGCAACAGAGTGAGACTCCAACTCAAAAAAAAAAAAAAATAATAAATGTTAGAATAAAAACTTACTTTTATTTTAGGGAATTGATGAAAATAGAATCAGAGAATGATATTTTGTTTTCAGTCATTTCTTACATTTAATTTTATAATTTTGTAATTTAAACAACTTTTACTTAACCTGCTGAAAAAAATTATAGGCTGGGCACGGTGGCTCATGCTTGTAATCCCAGCAATTTGGGAAGCTGAGGTGGGAGGATTGCTTGAGGTCAGGAGTTCAAGATGAGTCTGGGTACCATAAGGAGACCCTGTCTCTACAAAAATAAAAAATAAAAATAACCAGGCATAGTGGCATATACACATAGTCCCAGTTACTCAGGAAACTGAGATATGAGAATCCCTTGAGCACAGGAGTTCAAGACTACAGTGAGCTGTGATCATGCCACTGAACTGCAGTCTAGGCAACAGCAGAGACCCTGTCTCTTATAAAACAAACAAATAAATAAATAATAGATATTTCCATTGCATATACCCCCACCAATTAAACGTAATATGCCACAGCCTTAATCTCATATGTGAAATAGTAAGATTTAATTACAGATATATGTGATAACATTCTTTCTTTAAAAGCAATATATAATGCACATACCTATAGGTTAAATCTAAAGCAATGCTAAGTACATTCTCATAGAAAGCACTAGAAAAATGGTTAAAGATGTAATTTGAAAATTTCATGTGATATCCTTTATGTTATCATCATAAACATTCTTAGCTCCTTTTAAAATATACATTAAATTTCAATATTATATGACTCATCTGGTTTTTAGCAATTTGAAAACAAATGTTAAAGGATTTGTATTTGCTTTCTATCCAGTTGTCAAAATATCTCTCTGCACCTCCTTCATAATACCAAAACTGATAAAAAAGCATCTTCTATTGAAATAAATGTTATATAATTTATAACCTCCAGGATAAAAAAAAAATTCTACTAGTTACTGAAATTGCTAAGCAAAAACTACTACTTAAAATTAAAATATGACAGGATCAGTGCATGGTAGGACTTGGAAAGCAAATTGTTAAAGATTCTAAAAAATTAATTCTAACAGTATTTTTTAATTAAGATCATTGAATGGTGTGCTCATCTGCAGAAGATAATTTAAGGTTCATTTATAAACCTTTCATATGTTCATTAAAACTAAAGAACAGCCGGGCTCGGTGGCTCAGCCTGTAATCCCACACCTTGGGAGGCTGAGGTGAGTAGATTGCCTGAGCCCGCACGTTCGAGATCCACCTGGGCAAGTTGGCAAGACTTCATCTCTACAATAAATCAAAAATTAGCCGGGTGTGGTAGCACACGCCTGTAGTTCCAGCTACTCGGAAGGCGGAGGTGGAAGGATCGCCAGAGCCCAACCGGTCGAGGCTGCGGTGGCCGGGAGCGGCCACTGCACTCCAGTCTGGGCGACAGAGTGAGACTCCAACTCAAAAAAAACAAAGCAAAACAAACAAAAAAAAACCCTAAAGAACATATACCCATTAGGTGCTTTGTTTTAGTCTATCATGTTGATAGGTATTAGAGAAGTGTGTTAGATTCCTGCCTTTATTTAAATGATAGTATAACTTGGGAGTATACTCACAGCTATTTAGAATTAGAGAAAATTAAAAGCTAACTGAAATGGAACTGTGAAATAGTGAGAATGGCTGAGTTTACTGAACGGACACTCTTAGATTTGTTTCCACATAAAACAGGCCTAGAGAGTTGGGTGGGCAGTGAGGAAAAACAAGAACATACCCAGAATGTAAGTGAAGTCCTGAGGTGTAGAGCTGAGAATCACAAAGAAGGGTGTGGGGCTGATAGAGGGAAGCAGTGAAAACACTTCCCTGAAAAAAGATGCATATTGAATAGTAATGTGAAATAAGGATGCTTAAGGGAAGGGCCAGATTATAAGAATGTGGCAATGCCGCTAGGGTACCTAGAGTTTGGTATGGAGAACATTAGAGATTCTTAGGCAAAGGTTAACAGAAAAGAAGGAAGAGAATCATTCGTAGGAAGAGAATCATTCATAAGATGAAGTTGATGTTGTTTTGCAAAGTATATGCCATGAGCCGGGCTCGGTGGCTCAGCCTGTAATCCCACGCCTTTGGGAGGCTGAGGTGAGTGGATTGCCTGAGCCTGCGGGTTTGAGACCCGCCTGGGCAGCGAGACCTCATCTCTACACTAAATCCAAAAAAAAATCAGCCGGGTGTGGTAGCACATGCCTGTAATTCTGGCTACTCGGAAGGCTGAGGTGGAAGGATCACCAGAGTCCAGCAGGCGAGGCTGCGGTGGCCGGAAGCAGCCACTGCACTCCAGCCTGGGCGACAGAGTGAGACTCCAACTAAAAAAAAAAAAAAAAAAAACCAACCAAACAAACAAACAAACAAAAGTATATGCCATGGTTGAAGAGCATGCAGGCACACTTATTTTGCAGTGGTTGTTCATTACTTTGACCACCACTAGGCTTCAAGACTCAGTATTCTGTAGTACTTAGTAAGGAACTCATACTCTATTATTTGGCCAACTGGGTATAAATCTTGACTCTGCTACTTACTATGTGTTTGATACAGGGCAAGCCATTTTTACCTTTACATTTGTTCTTGTGACTATTAAATGCGTTCTGACATGGAAACAATTACAACGATGCCTATAACATAATTAGAACTGTATAAATGTTACTTACTGTTAATATTAAGTTAGCAGTGGTATCTAAATAAGTAAATTTAAATGCATTTAAGGAAGGGGAAGGAAGGTGTAATCGTAGGAAAGGAAGTTACTATCTAAGGTACTGAACTTGGTTGAGATTAAAATATTAAGGGAGATAAACCAACATAATTTGAAAATTGAATTTTGCTCCAAATTATAAGCAACATAGACAAGTGGCCTTTTGCTATTCATTTCACCTATGAAACCTATTCAACCTATTCAAGTTTTTAAAGTTTCTTCTAGTTCTTATTTTTGAGATTTCTTGATGCTAAAAACTTGTAAGAGAGTGCTCATACTCTACATAATTTACTGGGCCTAAAAATTACATTATTAGAAGACAGTCCCTAATTTAAGATGGTTTTACCTATGATTTTTTTCTTTACTTTACAATGGATTCACAGGACATAACCCCATTGTAAATTGAGAAACATCTATACTAACAAATATTTCAATGACAGATTCTGGAAAATGGGTGAGTTGTTGGAAGCTTCATGAAGGACAAGTGTTATTCTTATTTTCTAAGTGGAGGATGGAATCTACAAATTTATCATTTCACTTGCTATCACTTTTGTCAAAAGCTTAAGAACTATTAAATGGTTGATTAATGAAAACAAAAAAGTAAGAGAGGAAGCAATGATCACCAGGCCTAGAAAAGATTCTCTAAAAGGTGGAGAATCTTTGGTGTTAGCAGGGAAGTACATATTCAAGGTATTTTTACAGTTTCCCCAAATTCTTTGTAGACAAATAATAGATAAATTAGATATATGGACTATTAGGTGGATCAATAACCGGTTGAGTAGTTTAAAATTGCTTTCAAATACGTGATAAGGAAGATCGAGAATTACTGATTTGAAGAGATCCCTGGAGTAGAATTTAAAGAGGAAGATTAGAGTTATAAAGAAAAACAAACAGCTAAAAACAATGACGACAACAACAAACTCAGTTCACCCTAAGAGAAACATGTATAACAGAACTATCTAACAATGAAACAGACTACTTTGGAAGGTTATGGATTCCTAGTGCTAATTAAGTTTAAGTAGAATGGACAGCCCTTTCAGAAAATCATAGAGAATGTGGTAAGGGGATTTGTTGTTTTACCTGCCCAGCATTTATTTCCCTGTATCAGTCACAACAAGTAAGTTTTGCATTGAAGAACTAATCTACCTTCACTGGATAAGATCCAGAAGGGGCTTTTAATATGGGGATGATGCACGCATACATTTGTAGAATTTGTTTTTGGCATGGCAACACTGTGGTGTTCAGAGTTTATTGTTTGTCACTTAGAGTGCAAATGTTGTGCTTGTGAATATTGCATTTGGAAATTTGAAGAAGGTGGTTTTTGGGCTAAAGAAGATGAAGTGTCAGGTAGAAAAAATGAAAACTTCTGACATATTCTTCTATCTGAGTTTAGCAGAAGAGTAAAGGTAGCAGAGGAGGAATGCCACATTTGTGCCATGTACAGGGAGAATGGCATCAGGGAAAGTATGGCAAGAAAATGGTTTTATCCTTTCAAAGAGGGCCACTTTGACCTGAGTGATTCCTCAAATTCAGGAAGACCATCGGGCTTTGATGAAGACCATTTAAAAGCTTTAATCCTCAATGATTCACTACAGTAGACCCAAGAATTGGTAAATGTGATGAACTGTGACTTGTCTACCATCGTGTGGCATTTGCATTCCATGAACAAGTGAAAAACACTACAAGCTTATGCATAAACCAAATGCAATGTTGTTTCCTCTCCAGACAAGTCAGCAATTTGATCAAAATCAACCAGAACTCTCTCCCTAGATTCTGAGCTACAGAAGGAAAGAATTTATTCATCCCTAGGGAGGAGGAACACAGTGGAAACCACCAATTAGTTTCTCCTAGATTGCTCTAGTTTCTGTCAGCTCCAGTGTGGCTTTTTCAGTGTTTATTTTATGAGATACTTCTCATTTTTCTAATCAATTCATAATACTGCAAGACTATCCAGATTTGCTTTCTGTTGTTTAAAACCACAGAATCCTGGCTAACGTATCAGTATTGAGATACACATTGGTGACAACTAAATCACTGTTTTTCAGTTTGGAGCAGCTATGAGTCTAATTTTAAAAAAAACTTACCTCTTATTATAAGCAAAAATAATAGCAAAAGAGAAGAACTAGTATATTTTTGACAGGTTGAAAAATTCAAGTTATATTTTCTTCTGGTTGTGAAATCTTATGGAATTAGCCATACCTTACCTATTGTACTGTGTCTTGAGATTTTGATTCATCTGAAGCTTTCTCTTTGGTTCCAGTGACCTGCAGCTCTGGGCTGGAACTGCGACAACTTGATCTGTAGAAATGGTCATAGAACCTAACAGAGTCACTGATGAAATCTGATATTACCTTTATCAACAACAGCTTCAAAAAAAGAGCACTCACATTTAAACTGAAGGCCAGGGAGAGAGTGCCATTCAGTAAAATAAGTGACATTTACTACTTTGAGGAGATTGAATTGATCTCGAGAACCAAGTAGTGAGGAATTTCACAAATTGTAGATTATCATTTCTCCTTCCATTTTCTTCATGCATTTAAATGTCATGTGGATGATTATTGGGCATATGCAGGTATAATTGGCTGCAGATAAAAAGTCTCAGACAATTCACTCTGCTTTGGTTCTTTTAAAGAATTCCTCTTAGTATCATCTCCTCCTGTCCTCTTCATGGCTGAACCACACATACAATCTTATTTTTTTTTTCTGAGTGGGAGCCTCACTCTGTCGCCCAGACTGGAGTGCAGTGGCCGCTTCCGGCCACCGCAGCCTCGACCTGCTGGGCTCCGGCGATCCTTCCACCTCAGCCTTCCAAGTAGCTGGAACTACAGGCGCCCGCTACCATGCCCGGCTAATTTTTTGATTTATTGTAGAGATGAGGTCTCGCTGCCCAGGCGGGTCTCGAACCCACGGGCTCAGGCAATCCACTCACCTCAGCCTCCCAAAGGCACGGGATTACAGGCTGAGCCACCGAGTCCGGCAACAATCTTAAAAGAAATACTCTGCAACTGACAACTGCTGGAAATTTTAGACCTGCAGTTATCTGGATCTCTTCTATTTCTCTCAGTCTTGGGTTTCGACTATTCTTTCCAAATTACTTGCATAGCTAAATACCTTTTAGTGGTCAATCTTTAATAATCTTTCTAAACTTTTTATGTTAATTGAATTAATCACATTTTCTACCTATTCTGTAATAAATTTAATTTGGGGGAATGTATTTATATGCAATATGAATGGAATTCATATTTATATATGTAATATGAATGGAATTCATATTTATATATGTAAAATGAATGGAATTCATATGAATGTAATATGCATATATATGTAATATGTGTAATATGAAATATATTCTATTTTCTTAGGCTTTTAATTTAATTTTTGCCAGAGAGTTACATGTCCTAGTCTCTCATAATTTTATTAAACTCTCCTAGATCTGCAATTAATTTTCCTTTCTTATTCCAAGTCTGAACTATCTTACTGTTTATCAAATATACTTAAGCTTTCAAATATCATCTGTTTAATTGGTATTTTTAAGAGCAAAATTTGTATTTAGACATTCTTTTTGTGTCAGTGTGTGTTCATATAAGCATGTATGTGGTTTTGAATCTCATTAATCTCAGATTTTTTTCCTTCATTAATTCCTTATTTAAATTTATCATATTACCAGAAGTGGGACACTGCTAGGTAAGAGGGGGACACATAACATCAATAAGGGTACCCACACTTTACCCCACATTTTAAAAATAAAATAATTTTTGAAATAAATAAATAAATATGTAAATACATAAATAAATTTCTTATGGCTTATTTAGTTGCATGCTTTTCAACTAGTATTTTGTTCATTTAATTTTTTTTCTTTAGAATTAAAGATTTTTGTGGTCTCAAATTTCTCACTAAGTACAGATTTTATTGTGCTCTATTAGTAATATCATAAATTATTTTTATTTTCTTTAGTGTTTTTAGGTAGTCTGGACATTTTATTTGCAACTTTGGAAAAATAATTATTATAATAATTCTTAATTTCTTAAATTAAGAATTGTTTCTGGCCGGGCTCAGTGGCTCAGCCTGTAATCCCATGCTTTGGGAGGTCAAGGCGAGTGGATTGCCTGAGCCTGTGGGTTCAAGACCCATCTGGGCAACTTGGCAAGATCTCATCTCTACAATAAATTAAAAAATTAGCCAGGCGTGGTAGCGTGAGCCTGTAGTTGCAGCTACTTGGAAGGCTGAGTGGAAGGATCATCGGAGCCCAACAGGTTGAGGCTGTGGTGGTCAGGAGCGGCCACTGCACTTCAGTCTGGGCGACAGTGTGAGGCTTCAACTCAAAAAAAAAAAGTCACTTCTATAATTTATCAGAGAATATGAAATGTATGCATTTCTATTCAAATTTTCATATTTTTGTGGCAACTTACATAGAATTTTTAGATAATTTTAATATCAGATATAATAGCAATAACAATATATGCATATCTATTCAAATTTTCTTATTTTTGTGGCAAATTGCAAGTAATTTTTAGGTTGCTTTTAGATAATTTTAATATTAGATACAATAGCAATAATAATGTCTCCATTTGAGAGATTAAATCCTTTTTTTCTTCCTTTTTCTCTCTCTCCTCCCCACACACTTGTTGTATTAAATAATTTCAATTTGCAGTAAATTTTTCTACTATGTACATTCAGTACTATGTACTGAAAGGAACGTGTTGAAGTCTCCCAGTATGGGGCTTATCTTAAAAGTGTGTTTCAAAGAGCAGAAGTTTTGAATTATTATTAAATCCCATTCATCATTTTTGTATATAAATTATGGTTTTCTTGAATAGCTAAGAGATCTTTTCCTAACCCAAGACTACAAAATTTTATTCCAAGATTTAGGCTTTACAACTAGTCTGCAATTTTCTTCTTTTTTTTTTTTTTTTTTTTGAGTTGGAGTCTCGCTCTGTCGCCCAGACTGGAGTGCAGTGGTCGCTCCTGGCCACCGCAGCCTCAACCTACTGGGCTCCGGTGCTCCTTCCGCCTCAGCCTTCCCAGTAGCTGGAACTACATGCGCGCGCTACCACGCCCGGCTAATATTTTTCTTTATGTGGTGCATTGTATGTATTGAAGTTCTTTTTTTTTTCCTGCTATTTGATGTTCAAGTGTTTCAGCATTATTTGCTAAAACAAACAAATAAAAAACCTATTCTTTACATCCTTATTGAAAATCAGTTGTTCAAGTGTAGCTGTCTCTTCCTTTCTGTTCCATTGATGTATTTCTCGGTCCACACAGATACTACAATGTTTTTTAAAACTTTATAATAAATCTTAAAATAAGGTAGAATTGGTCTTCCAACTTTGTACTTTTTTCCAAGTCGCCTTGGTTATTATACAGCTTGGTTATTATACGGCTTTTGTAATTCTGTATAAATTTTACAGTCAGTTTTTTAATTTCCTCCAAAAATTCCTACTTTATTTTTGGCTGAAATTACATTGAATTCACTGATCAATTTGGAAGGAATTGGCATCTAAACAATTTTGAGTCTTCCAATCCATTAACATGGTATATTACACCATCTATTTATGTCTTTTAAATTTTTTCTCAGGAATTTTTTGTAGTTTTCAGTCTATAAATTCTGCACACATTTTGTAAGATGTATACATAAGTATTTCATTTGTGCCATTGTAAATGAATATTTCTTTAAATTTCAAATTCTCTTTATTGATGATATATATAGACACACTACTGAGTTTTGAATATTGACTTTGTATCCTGTAAACATGCTCAACTCATGAATTAGTGTTAGCAGATTTTATGTAGATTATATTGGATTTTCTACAAACACATTTGTGTCATCTTCAGATAGTGAGTTTCATGACCTTTTTTCAGTCTATATGCTTCTTATTACTTTTTCTTCCTTTATTGCACTGGTCAGGAATTCCAGTACAATGTTGAATAAGAGTAATGAAACAAACCTTCATGCCTTGCTCTCAGTTTTAGGGGGAAAGTACTGAGTTTTCTTTTTATTAAGTACAATATTATCTGTTTTTTTTTTGCTGACAGATTACGTTTTTGCTAATAGGTTTTTTTTTGTTTTTTTTTTGGTTTTGAATGGGAGTCTCACTCTGTCGCCCAGACTGGAGTGCAATGGCCGCTCCCGGCCACCGCAGACTCAACCCGCTGGGCTCTGGCAATCGTTCCGCCTCAGCCTTCCCAGTAGCCGGAATTTCAGGCACGCGATACCATGACCGGCTGATTTTTTGATTTATTGTAGAGATGAGGTCTCACCAAGTTGCCCAGGAGGGTCTCGAACCCGTGGGCTCAGGCAATCCACTCATCTCAGCCTCCCAAAGCACAGGATTACAGGCTGAGCCACCGAGCCCGGCTGCTAATAGGTTTTAACTTCTACTCCACGAGATTTTACTCATAAACAGTTGTTAATTTTTTTCAAATATTTCTGCAGCTGTGGAGATATTCATATAGCTTCTGTTTAATTCATTTAAATAAAATATACTGATTAATTTTAATTTTTGAATGCTGAGTCTACCTTGTATTTCTGGATTGAACCCTAGTTTGTCATAATGTATTATAATTTTCATATATTGCTAGATTTGATTTGATATTTTGTGGACAAATTTTGTGTCTATATTTACTGTAGGTTTATAATCAAAGGCATTTATCTGGTTTTGCTATTAGGGTTAAACTGACTTCATAAAATGAGTTTGGAAATGTTCTTACTTCTGATTTTTAGAGAAGATTGTGTGGAATTGGTATTCCTTTTCCCTTCCATGTTTGATAGAATTAACCAGTGAAACAATCTGGGCTTAGAAATTTCTTTGTATACTGAGCCAGTGACTGCTGTTCCTCTCCTACAGCCAACACCATGGCTGTGGTGCTTCCTCGGATCTCCCTGGCATTCCCCTAGAGAGGTTCTGTAGGAAAAACCTGTTAGAGAATTGGAACCCCCATGTCTGCAGTTCTAAGGGATTCACACTATCGTATTAGCCCACACTCAGCTTTTAATAATTTGGTTTTTAAAAAATTAGTTCAATGTTCTTAACAATTTATGTGCCATTTGGCAGACAGTCCCAGTGAGGCAAAGCCCTGTTTCTTCTTACAGGTGCCTATCTCCACTTGGTTTCAGGATAGTTTGTTTTTGACTAACAATTTCAAGAAAAATATTTAATTTTCAGTTTGTCAATTTTTCTGTCAAAGTGATGGGAGCAATAATCTTTCTAGTTCTGGGCTGAAATAGTTTACATATCTGAGCTGAACTTGGAAAAATGATACTACAAAATGCTGATATTATTTAATTAGAAAATCATCAGAACATCAAACATCTTTTAATTACATAAATAAAAACAAATTTTATTTTTCAAGGAATTTGTCATTATTTTTTGCATTAAGAAACTCATGTCCATATCATGTTGGTTAATTTAAACTTTTCAGATTACATAGTTACTAAATTATTGATACTTGTATATATGCTTTGTGTCTAAGCATAGACAATCAAGACTTCACAGAATTAACTTAAGAATACAAATACAAAAACACAAAATTTAACTCAAAATTAAATCAAATGAAACAAAATTTTTATATTGGGGGATGAATAATATGCTCATATCACATAAATTGCTTTCTGACTGTGCATGGGGAAAATTGTTGATGCTAGCTTAAAATATGTATTATAGAATAGTTATATTGATATTTGGCTTTTCTATAATATTCTGTAAATCTCTTAATATTTTTTTCTAAGTATTGGTTGATATTCATAACCATGTGCTCTCAGCTACACATTCTTTTTGTCTGATGTTTAAAGTAATACAACACAAAAAGCATAGATTTTTTTACCCAGTGACAGACTCATTTTTAATGCCATATTGCTATAAACCACTGAAACACTCTATAACCATACTTATTGTACCTTAAAAAAAACAAACTATTTTTAATCAGTTTTGAACTTGAACCTTAATTTGGATTATTACAGATGAGATATGGAAAATTAGGGAAACAATGAAACAACTAAGGAATGTATACTCTGTGCAACCACAGTATTTATTTTAGATTGTCAAGTTAAATGCTATTTTCATTAAGCATTTTCTATCTTTGCAATAAAAGGTGACAAATATACCACTGATCACATCTGTAATGAAAAATAATTAATACCAAAAAACATAGTTATCAATGTCAAGTTGTGAAGTTTTATTTTCAAATAGTCAAGAGTAGGTGGAAGGAGCTCTTTATGATATCACCAAAAAGTGTTTACAGAAAGGAAAGTGCATATGCAGTATTTCTCTTTTGAATACCGTGGTTGTGGAAAATAAATGGCAGAAAAGTACTGAAGAGTATTTGCATGTTGAAGTTCTCCAAGATCTAATTTCAAATCAAATTTTCTTCTATAGGCTTATATGGCTTCTCTGTTTAGAAAAGATCACTAAGCAATTTCCTAGCCTAATTGTTTCCCTATCCCATGATATAAAAAAGAAACACATATGTTGGAAGTCAGAGAAAATACATATGTATCAACATAAATCATAGTCTTAATCTTTTTTCATTTATTTTGTTGTGAATAATTGGATACTTTTATATGACAAAACATTCAGCAGCATAGTTTTGTTAATTTTACTATTTTTGTAGGAGCTTGAAACAAATTAACTGTCAACTGACTGGTAAAAGAACTTCTTGAAAAATATATACTCAGCCTCAGTTATTTGATTTTTTTCAAAACTAGTTTTTGTTTTTGTTGTTGTTGTTGTTATTGTTGTTGTTTGAGACAGGGTCTTGTTCATCACCCAGGCTGGAATACAGTGGTGCTTATATAGCTTATTGCAGCCTTGAACTCCTGAGCTCAAACCTCCCACCTAGCCTCCTGCATAGTTAGAACCACCACCTCCAGAAATGTGTTTAGTTTTTGTAGAGATGAGGTCTAGTTATGTGGCCCAAGCTGGTCTTGAACTCTTAGCCTCAAACAACGCTCTTGTCTCAACCTGAGGAGTTGAGATTACAGGTACACAACACTACCTCCTGCTCAAAATTTAATATAATTACCTGGTAAGCAAATTATTAATTCCTCCTGACAAAATCCTAATTACAAACTCTCTGAAATTCAACGCGATCCATCCTTTAAGTCTCTCATCATATTTGTTGACACTTTATTTTATTTTTTATTTTCTAAATTTTAATTTTTATGGATACATACAGATGTATTATTTATGGGATACATGTGATATTTTAATAAAAACATACAATGTATAATGATCAAATCTGATTAATTGGGATATTGATCACGTCAAGCATTTGCCATTTTTTGTGTTGGGAACATTCTAAATTCACTCTTCTAGTTATTTTGAAATATACAATAAATTATTGTTAATTGTAGTCACCTTATTTTGTTACCTAACACTAGATCTAATTCCTTCATCTAACATTAAATTTGTACTAATTAACCATCCCCTCTTTATCCCTCGTTCTCCATTACACTTTCCAGCCTCTGGCAATTATCATCCTACTCTCTACCTCCATGAAATGATTTATTTTTAGCTACCACATATGAGTGAGAATGTGTATTTGTCTTTCTGTGCCTGGCTTATTTCACTTGACATAATGTCCTCCAGTTCCAGTCATGTTGTTGCAAGTGGCAGGATTTCATTCTTGTTCATGGCTGTGTATACATACCACATCTTCTTTATCTATTCATTCATTGATGGATACTTAGGTTGAATGCGTATCTTGACTATTGGGAATAGTGCTGCAATAAACGTGGGTGTTCAGAGAGCTCTCTGATATAAAAATTACCTTTCTTTTGACTTCATACCCAGCATTGGGATTGCTGGATCATATGCAGTTCTATTTAACTTTTTGAGAAACATCTATATCGTTTCCTGTAGTGGCTATACTAATTTGCATTCTCAACAACAGAGTATGAGTATTTCCTTTTCTCCACATTCTTATAAGCATCCTTTATTTTTTTAAAAAAATCATTTTAACTGGTGTGAGATGATATCTTATTATGATTTTGATTTGCATTTCTCTGCTTAGTGATGTTGAACATTTTTAGACTTTCCATTTAAAATTACTATTCATAGCTAGATATTTTCAGAAGGCTTGTCTTTCGGAATTCATAAAAAATAAAATATTTTTTATTTGGATTACTTCAAATATGAACATGCACTTTTTCTCTCACCTTTTAAGTTTGCTTGTGTTTTCTTAAATAACACTTTTAAAGAGCTTTTTTTTCTTTTTTAAAGAAACAGGTAGGACAAAAATGATCACATTTTCACATGGAATTGCCAATCTCATTTTGCTATAAGGACGTCTTTTATAGGAGGTATGGGGAAATATTTTAGTGTACTGCATTAATATAGACGTACAGGTAGATCTTTATTTATTCGTTTTTCCAGATTACTTGTGGAATATTCATTAATTTTGCTTTCTCAGAAGTGTGTGATATTAAACTCTCATTAGATTTTTATTTAGGTAATTTAAATATAACTTCTTTACCTTTAAAATAGTTTAGTATCAAGAAAAATGGCTATTTCTGAAGAGGATTAAAAATTTTAATGTCATTTTTTAACACATATAAATAAATTACTGTTAATTGTATTACATTATCCTGGTTATCACAGTCATGTATCATTTAAGAGTTTTTTTTTTTTTTTTTTTTTTGAGTTGGAGTCTCACTCTGTCACTCAGACTGGAGTGCAGTGGCCGCTCCCGGCCACCGCAGCCTCGACCTGCCGGGCTCCGGCGATCCTTCCGCCTCAGCCTTCTGAGTAGCCGGAATTACAGGCATGCACTACCACGCCCGGCTAATTTTTTGATTTATTGTAGAGATGAGTTCTCGCTGCCCAGGCGGGTCTCGAACCCGTGGGCTCAGGCAATCCACTCACCTCAGCCTCCCAAAGTGCTGGGATTACAGGCTGAGCCACCGAGCCCGGCTAAGAGTTTATTATGATTGGAAGACTTGATTTAAAAAAACAAAGTTCCAAATGAGAAATAAGTTATTTTTAAGAAAAACTGTCTACTCCAAAAAAATACATTTTCTATTTGTTTGTTTTGGCCATTAGACAAGACCCATGTGAAATAAGCTAGAAATATATTAATTCTAGATTAGCTCTTGAAAGCTATGGAGGGACATAGGAGATTAGATAGGAATGGAGATAATGTAAGGCTGATCAAATAATAAACTTAGTCTTGTTTTTGACTGGAATGTTAGGAGTAGTGTGTGTGTGTTTTTTATACACATTTTTTATTTTAAAATTGTGGGGTACAGTTAAGGGTTAGGTATACAAATATGCATTGTGCAGGTACCCTTGTTGATGAGGTGTGCCGGCCCCATCCCCACACAGATATTGACTATTGTTAATCCCACCTCCCTTCCCCGCCCTGCCCCCTGCCCATAGTCTCCCACCACTGTCAATTCTTTTCTTTTAGTATTACGATAGTTGTTCAAGGTCCACTTATGAGTGAGAACATGTGATACTCTGATCTTTGTTTCTGTGAGAGATCACTCAGTATTATAAACTCTAATTCTATCCAGTTTGCTGCAAAATTCATGATTTTGTTCTTTTTTAATGGCTGCGTAATATTCTATTGTGTATATGTACCACATTTTTAAAATCCAGTACTCTTTTGATGGACAGCATGGTTGGTTCATGATCTTGCTATTGTGAACAATGCTGCAATAAACATATGTGTGCAGGTATCTTTTTTATAGAGTGATTTGAGTTTTGCAGGGTATATTCCCAGTAGGGAGAGTGATTTGAGATCTTCAGGGCATATTCCCAGTAGGGAGATTGCAGGGTCATATGGAAGGTCGATTTTTAGAGCTTTTAGGGATCGCCACACTGATTTCCACAGAGGCTGCACTAGTTTACACTCCCATCAACAGTGTAGAAGTGTTCCCTTTCTCCACATCCTCTCCAGCATCTGTTATTTTTGATTTATTGATAATGGCCATTCTGACTGGAGTTAGGTGGTATCTCAGTGTAGTTTTAATTTGCATCTCCTTGATGACTAGTGAGGTTGAACATTTCTTCATATATCTGTTGGCCACTTGTATATCTTCCTTTGAGAAGTGTCTGTTCATGTCTTTTGCCCACTTTGTAATGGGGTTGTTTGTTTGGTTTTTTCAGCACATTTGAGTTCCTGGTAGATCCTAGATGTTAGGCCTTTGTCAGACATGGAGTTGGCGAATACTTTTTCCCAGTCTGTGGGCTGTCTCCCTGCTCTCTTGATGGTTTCTTTGGCTTTGCAGAAGCTTGTCAGTTTAATGAGATCCCACTTGTCTATCTTATCTCTTATGGCCCGTGCATTTCGGTCTTTGCTCAGGAATTGGATCCCAGTTCCAACTTCCAAAAGGGTATGTCTTGCATTTTCTAAAGTTCTTATGGTTTTAGGTTTTACATTTAGGTCTCTGATCCACTTAGAGTTAATTTTTGTGTATGGGGATAGATAAGGGTCTTGTTTGAATCTTCTGCATGTGGTCAGCCAGTTTTCCTAGCATCATTTACTGAATAGGTTCTCCTCTCCCCAGTGGCAGGTGGTGGAGTCTTTGTCAAAGATGAGTTGGTTGAGAAGTTGAGGTTTTGCTTCTGGAATCTCAATTCTATTCTATTGATCTATATGCCTGTTCTTTTACCAATACCAAGCTGTTTTGATTATTGCAGCTTTATAGTAAAGTTTGAAGTCTGGTAATGTGATACCTCCTGTTTTTTTTTTTTTTTTTTTTTGCTGAGGATTGTTCTTGCTATTCTTGGTCATTTATATTTCCATATGAATTCCTATATTGTTTTTTCTAGCTCTGAGAAGAATGTTGCTGGTAATTTGATAGGTATTGCATTAAATCTGCAGACTGCCTTAGGTAAGATGAACATCTTCACAATGTTGATTCTTCCAATTCATGAGCGTGGGATATTTTTCCACTTGCTTGTGTCATCTTTGATTAATTGGAGCAGTGTTTTGTAGTTTTCATTGTAAAGGTCTTTCATGTCTCTGGTTAAGAAAATGCCAGGGTATTTCATTTTTTGTGTGTGGCTATTGTGAATGGGATTCTGCTTTTTATTTGGGTTTCTGCTTGTTTATTATTGGTATAAAGAAATGAGATTGTCTTTTGCACATTTATTTTATACCCTGAGACTTTGCAAAGTCCTTTATCAGTGCAGGGAGGTTTTTGACAGATTATCTTGTGTTTTCAAGGTACACAATCATGTCATCTGCAAAGAGAGATAACTTGACTTCCTTTTTTCCTATTTGGATACCCCTAATTGCCTTCTCTTTTCTGATTGCTCTAGCCAGGACTTCCAATACTATATTGAACAGGAGAGGTGAGAGTGGGCATCCTTGTCTTGTTCCAGTTTTCAGGGGAAATGGTTCCAATTTTTGTCTGTTTAGGAGTATGCTGACTGTGGGTTTCTGGTAGATGGCTTTTACTATTTTGAGGTATGTTCCACGTATGTATTCAAGGGTTTTTATCAAGAAGGGGCACTGTATCTTATCAAAAGCTTTTTCTGCATCTAATGATGTAATCATGTGGTTTTTGTTTTGACATCAGTTGATGTCTTTAATTACATTTATGGCTTTATGAATGTTGAACCAGTCTTGTGTCCCAGGGATGAAGCCTACTGGTCATGATGGATGTTTTTTGAGATGTGTTGTTGAATCTGGTTTGCTAGGATCTTGTTGAGAATTTTAGCATCTATATTCACCAAAGATATTGGCCTATAGTTCTTTTTCTTTGTTGGGTCTTTACCTGGCTTGGGTATCAGTGAGATGTTAACTTCATAAAATGATTTGGGGAGAGTTCAATCTTTCTCAATCGCCTTGAATACTTTCAATAGGATTGGTATCAGCTCTTCCTTAAATGTCTTAAAGAATTCTGCTGAGAAGTCATCTGGTCCAGGTTTTTTTTGTTTTTTGTTTTTTTTTTGTAGGTAGTTTTCTTATTACATAGGCAATTTCCTTGATTGTTATTGGTCTATTTAGGGTCTTGATTTCTTCTTGTTTCAACCTAGGCATGTTGTGTGATGTCAGAAAGTCCTCCATTTTCTTAAGGTTTTCAAGTTTATTTCCATACGTGTGCATAATAGTCTGTACTGATCTTTTGTATTTCTTCAAAGTCAGATGTGACTTCATCTTTTGTTTCTGATTGTGTTTATTTGGTCTTTTTCTCCCTTTTTCTTGGTCAGTCTAGCTAGGGAACCATTGATATTGTTTACCTTTCAAAGAACCAGCTTTTTATTTCATTAATTTTATTGTATTATCTTTTTGTCTTCTATGTTCCGGATTTGGGCTTTTATTTTGGTGATTTGGATTCTTCTGCTGAAGTTAGGGTTTTGGTGTTTTGCTTTTCCAGGTTCCTTAGGTGACTTGTTAGGCTGTTAATTTGTGATCCTTCCATTTTCTTCATTGACATTTGTAGAGATATGAATTCCCCTCTTACTACAGCCTTCATGGCACCCCAGAAATTTTGGTAAGATGTTTCTTCATTTTCATTTCTTTCCAGGTTTCTTTTAATTTCTGTTTTGATTTCATCATTGACACAGGAGTTGTTCATCATCATGCTGCTTAGTATCCATGTCTTTGTGGGTTTTGGGGGAACCTTGTTGGTGTTGATGTTCATTTTTATTCCACTGTGGTCCGAGAAGATGCATGGCAAAATTTTGATCTTTTGAAATTAGTTTATGCTTGATTTATGGCCAAGTATGTGGTCAATCTTAGAATACATTCCATGCAGTGATGAGTAGAATGTATATTCTATGGTCATTGGGTGGAGTGTTCTGTAGTTATCAGTTAAGTCCTCTTGGTCAAGTTACATCGAGGTTCCATATCTCATTGCTGATTTTTTGTCCTGATGAACTGTCTAGGGTTGAGTGGGGTATTAAAGTACCCAGCTAAGATAGTGTTAGAGTCAATATCTTTTTTGAGTTTCCCTAGAAACTGCTTTATGAAAGTTGGTGCTCCTATGTTGGGTGCATATATGTTTAGGATGGATATTTCTTGTTGATGGATTGAACCTTTTATTATTATGTAGTGGCCTTCTGTATTTTTTTTTAATTTTCGATAGCTTAAAGGGTATTTTGTCTGAGAATAAGATTGCGACTCCTTCTTTCTTTTGTGTTCTGTTCACCTGTAAATTTGTTTCCCATCCTCTTACTTTGAGTCTGTGAGTGTCCTTTCTAGTGAGGTGAGTCTCTTGAAGGCAATATATTGTGTTGCCTGGTGATATTTTATCCATTTTGCCATTCTATGTCTTTTCAGTGGTGCATTTAGTCCATTCACATTCAGGTTAATTATTGAAATGTGAAAGTTGATCCCTATCATAAGGTTCTTACAGAGTTGTTGTTGTTCCTCTTTGTTGTCTTTCTTTTGGTTTTGGGATTGATTCATGTGTGTTTTTAATCTTTTTCCTATACTCTTGTAAAGAACGCTGTTGTTCTTTTTTCCTTTTCTTCTGTGTTCAATACTTTCTTAAGTGTTTCTTGTAGAGGTGGTCCAGTGGCAGCATAAGTTCTTAGGGATTGAATATCTGGGAAAGATTTCAATTCTCCCTCATTGATGAAGCTTAGCTTGACTGGGTAGGTTATTCTCAATTGAAATTGTTTATCTTTTAGGACTTTGAAATAGGGCTCTAAGCTCTCCTGGCCAGAAGGGTTTCTGTAGATAAATCTGCTGCTATTCTAATTGGTCTTCCCTGGTAGGTAGTCTGACCTTTTTCTCTTGCTGCCTTTAGGATTTTTCTTTTATACCTACTTTGTTTAGGTGAATTATTGTGTGTCTGGGAGTTGGTCTTCTCATGCAGGGGTTCTCTGAATCTCTTGTGTTTGAATTTTTGCAGTACTGATGAGAAAAAGGAAGTTTTCTTGAATGATTTCATGAAATATTTGTTCTAGTGTGGTCTCTCTCTCTCTCTCTCTCTCTCTCTCTCTCTCTCTTTCTCTGCTTCAGGAAGGCCAATTACTCTTAGGTTCAGTCTCTTGAAGTAATCATTCATCTCTTGAATCAATCATTCATCTCTTGAAGGTTTTGTTCTGACTTTTAAAACTTCTTTTCTATGTTTTTGACAGTTTGGGTTAGTTCTGTATTTTGCTCTTCAAGCTCTGAGATTCTTTCTTCTGTTTGGCTAATTCTGCTTTCCATGCTTATTGGTTTGTTATTTATTTCCATCATAGTATTCTTTACTGCTGTTATTTCTGTTATCAGCTCTTTCCTATTTTCCTCTTGTCCCTTCTCAATTTTTTTTTCTCTCTATTAATGTCTTGATGTCTGGGTTTGTTACATTTGACCAGTCTGGGGCTCCTCATTGTTGTGTTCTGAAGTCTATTTTTTCAGTGTCTGACCTCCCAAGGGTCTGTGTGAGACCTATATTCTTTTGATTTTTCTTCATTTGTGCAGATTTTTCCTCCCTATTTTTTTCTTCCCTCCACTTCTCTGTCTTCTTTAATTCTGTTATTCAGGGGTGGAGGGGTTGCTTTTACTCCTGTTGCTATGAGAATATCAGTTTTTCCATTACTTATGTTTGAGTATTTAAGTTCTTAAAGAGGAGTTTAATTTTTTTTCTTTTTAAAAAGAGGAAAGTAAATAGATAAAAGGCAGCTGCTTGGATATAAGAATGTATTTGTGTGATTCTTAGACACCTATAGAAAATGGATAATTATCACTCTTATAATAGTCCAGGAACTCAGCTGAAATGATTATGTTGTTTGCAAAAAACAAGATTGTAACTATGGCCTTAGTTGCTTGCTAGCTTTGTAATTCTGTCCTAGTAAAGGTTCTCATAAATTTTTTTCTTCAGAAAGATAATATCTAACTTATGTGGGAATTTTATAAGCATAAACTGCTTTAGGTATATCCATGGTTCTCAAATGTAATATTTCTTTACCCCCAGGAGAAATCTGACAATGTGTGGAGACATTTCTGGTTGTCACAAATGAAGGCTGCTAATGACATCTAGAGGGAATGCTATGGTCCCAGTAATACTTGGCTGCTCCCCTTCAAACAAATAAATCAAAGGAGCAGGGAACTGATAAAAATAAGCTTATTTCTGAGTTCAAATAGAGAGAGCAGAGCCAGATTCAAGGTCTTTCTAAAATTGTTCTGCTTACCCTCCAGACATCTACAGTTCACTTTTAAAAGTTCAGAGTTGTTAGTACCTATACATTAGCAACGTGACCAGCAAAGCATTGTATACAACTTGAGTTTCAGCCGCATTTATCAATAGTGACTTTTTTGGTTCAGACTTCCTGGTGGGAGGTATCAGAGGTATCTCATAGTTTTTATCAGTAGGGCCTGGTGAAAGTGTTAATCAAGTTTGCCATAGAGTAAAGGGTGTTTACAAGGCCTGAGGCATCATGCATTATGCAAAAGTTATACAAATCACAAAACTTATGATTACATTGATACAAAAGTTATACTAACCACAAGGCTTACAATTACATTGATACTATGTTATTCAAACTTATAACCACTCAGAAAATAAGGAGTAATGGAGATTTGCACCTTTCAGTTGTTTGGGCACAGGCTACAGACAAGTCAAGGATCCCCTGAAGCTACTTACTGGGAGTACATAAGAGATAAGAGGAAGTATACCTTTTATTAGCTCTCAGGAATATTATTCAGGAATGTACAGGAGTGCTAGAGTCCTTGGCATGCCCTTCTCTAGGGGCTGTGACAATATGGACGGACATTAGCGGGTCTCTGTATCAGGCAGAGACTACAGATGCTACCTACCATTCTACATAGGCTCTTCTACCTCTAATAGAGAATTATCCAGCTCAAATGTCAATACTGCTGAGTTGTACAACCCTGATCACAAGTGTATTTAAAAGGAAGAACACTTCCTCTTAGTGCTAAAGAGATAACCTCTAAATCTCTAGGTGCAATTTTAAAGTAATATCTTTCTATAACTAAACTTGCCCAACTCTAAACCAAGGACTCTTAAGCTGAGGTCCATGCAATGCAAGAAGTCCATGACTAACCATTTTGAAGTCTTATGTAAAACTGCATATTTATAAGGGATTAGTCTATAACTTTCATCTGACTCTCTAAAGTACTTATGAGTCCACAAAACCAGTTACCGAATTTATTTACAACCTCAAATAGTTTTAGTGTATTAATCAAGCATTATCTTCCTTTCGTTCAGTCAAGCTTCTCTTTTAGGCATTGCTTTCCTGTACTTTCTCTGACATTACTCACCTGGGGCATGACACTTACTGAAATGAAGTTTAAAGATTTCCAGTTGATTCTCTTTTATTAATAGAAATAATATTGACAAGTAATGTTCCTTTTGGGGAGCTCATGATTTAAGAAGTCAGATTTTCTACTTTAAGCACCATT
>JAPVLO010003469.1:0-14554 GCA_027257055.1 Cephalopachus bancanus | reverse complement strand
AGTGGAGTTGAGCTTTCCTGAATGTGAAAGGCTGACGAGACGCACAGCCAAAGCAGTCCCATGGAGACGTAATATACATGAATGGGAACAAGTGACAATCAGGAACTACACCATGCACCAATGCCTTAGAGGACTCAAGGCCAGTAAATGACAGGGCAGCACACTTTTACAAAGCATTTTCCAAGGGAGATTCGCATTCAAAACAAGCACAAGGAAGGCAGACAGCTCTTTTTCGTCAATGCGATTGGCGGAGCAATTGTGTTTCCTACAACACAAAAATTTGAAAAGGAGAAAGATTTCAGAATGCACCCAGTGAATTCACCAAGTCATGCATTCTTACTCTACTGTGGAGTTCCCATGGCCCACCGGGTGGCACCACTGAGCTGCACTTTCCCATACGTGACCGATTAAAGTCTTCCTAGGTCAAACAGAAGAACTCTGCAGAGCATAACTGAAAATGAGAAGACGACTGTGAGACTCATGTATTGGAGCATGCACCAAGTTAGAATAACATTGATATCCCTGAAAGAGTGCAGCACACAGTTGAAGACCCGTCTCCCAAGAAAGATGCACCCTCACAACAAGCCTAACACAGGCCGTCTGCGCTTATTCAGCAAGGAAAAACGGGAGAATGACTGCATTTCCCAGCATAGGGAAACGGCAACGGGAAAAACTTCATAGTATTCAAAACGAAAGCAAGTACTGCTTTTCTACAAGTGAGTGTGTAGCACTCATTTTTCTAAAGTGTGTGGCACAATTTACATGCTCATTCCAAAATGTGAAGTATTGACATATGGCTCTGCTATGATAAATCAAGCTGTACCTTGAGAATCATTTATTACACCGTACACCCAGCAAGAAGAAAACTACCAGCAAATAAAAACCAACGCAGTAGACCTTTGACATGGCGTTTCCCAAGCTGATACACACTCAAACGAGGGAGCGAAGCCTGTCAGCTCTTACTCATACATGCCAACGGAGGAGCAACTGCTTTGGATGGAAGAGGAACAGGTAAAATCAAAAACATTGTAGAATTCAATAGGTGAACCAATAATGCTTTCCCAAAAGTAACAGTGAATCGGTCATTTCACTCAGGGTGGCACCATCGTGTTGGCATTCTTATACAGGAAACATTTCATACAGCTCTGCTAGGCATATGCACTCAGTGTAGTATGATGTACGTTGAAGAGAAACAGGGAGAATCAGGTATCACACCAAAGACACAGCCAGTATAATCGTTGTTGCCCCATTCAGTGACGTGCAGTTTTGAGGAATGTCTCCATGGAAGACTCTTATTTTCCGGAAACGAAACAGAGGCTCTCGGGCCTTGTTGGCAAATGAACCCGCAGAGCCATTGTATTCGGCATTAGATGCCCGTGTAAACACAGGAAACTTTTCAGCATTCACCGGTGAATGAAGCCTGCTTGGTCACCAATGGCTGTGGAGACCTGGTTCCAGTCAGGGCTGCACGTGAAGTTGCACTCTGCTCACCAAACGGTCCCTGACTACTATAGGGGTATACACAGGGACGCTCTGAGAATCAGGGATGAGAGCGTGCACAAAGCCAGCTTAATACAGACTGCCAATGAATAGCAGTGCAGCGCACGCTTGGATAGCCTGTCCCCAGGAAGTCCCACCGTCACCACCAGTTTAACACAGGCTCTCCGTGCTTCTTCAGAAATGAAAACGGCACAGCATTGGTAGTCCTTACTTTGGTTTCGTTGCCATAGGGAAAAACAATTTAGAATTCTCCCCATAAACAAATAATGCTCTCCTGCTCGTCACTGGGGAGCACTTATATCACTCATTGGGGCACTTTGTATCGCAGAGTTCTATCCGTGAAACACGCACGTTTCACTCTCGTAAGCAAAGGCCCTCTAAGGAAGGAACACAAATCAAGGGGAAAGAGTGAGAATGAGGTATTACAGCAGGCAGCAATGAAGAATACTAGTCATAGCAATGAGATAACACTGCGGCACACATTTGGCACACACTTCACCAAGGAAGATGCCTATTCACTACAGGCCTAGGAGAGGCTATTCCCAACAGCAATCCACAGTGCAATTGTTTTCCCAGGACAGGAAAAGCTATAAAGAAAGTATAACAAAGAATTCTCCCGGGGCACACACAACGCTTTCCCACCAGTAACTGTGAATGTCTGAGATCACGCATTGTGGCTCAGTGGAGTTGAGCTTTCCTGAATGTGAAAGGCTGACGAGACGCACAGCCAAAGCAGTCACCATGGAGATCGTAATATACATGAATGGGAACAAGTGACAATCAGGAACTACACCATGCACCAATGCCTTAGAGGACTCAAGGCCAGTAAATGACAGGGCAGCACACTTTTTACAAAGCATTTTCCAAGGGAGATTCGCATTCAAAACAAGCACAAGGAAGGCAGACAGCTCTTTTTCGTCAATGCGATTGGCGGAGCAATTGTGTTTCCTACAACACAAAAATTTGAAAAGGAGAAAGATTTCAGAATGCACCCAGTAAATTCACCGAGTCATGCATTCTTACTCTACTGTGGAGTTCCCATGGCCCACCGGGTGGCACCACTGAGCTGCACTTTCCCATACGTGACCGATTAAAGTCTTCCTAGGTCAAACAGAAGAACTCTGCAGAGCATAACTGAAAATGAGAAGACGACTGTGAGACTCATGTATTGGAGCATGCACCAAGTTAGAATAACATTGATATCCCTGAAAGAGTGCAGCACACAGTTGAAGACCGGTCTCCCAAGAAAGATGCACCCTCACAACAAGCCTAACACAGGCCGTCTGCGCTTATTCAGCAAGGCAAAAGGGAGAATGACTGCATTTCGCAGCATAGGGAAACGGCAACGGGAAAAACTTCATAGTATTCAAAACGAAAGCAAGTACTGCTTTTCTACAAGTGAGTGTGTAGCACTCATTTTTCTCAATGTGTGGCACAATTTACATGCTCATTCCAAAATGTGAAGTATTGACATATCGCTCTGCTATGATAAATCAAGCTGTACCTTGAGAATCATTTATTACACCGTACACCCAGCAAGAAGAAAACTACCAGCAAATAAAAACCAACGCAGTAGACCTTTGACATGGCGTTTCCCAAGCTGATACACACTCACAACGAGGGAGCGAGGCCTGTCAGCTCTTACTCATACTTGCCAACGGAGGAGCAACTGCTTTGGATGGAAGAGGAACAGGTAAAATCAAAAACATTGTAGAATTCAATAGGTGAACCAATAATGCTTTCCCAAAAGTAACAGTGAATCGGTCATTTCACTCAGGGAGGCACCATCGTGTTGGCATTCTTATACAGGAAACATTTCATACAGCTCTGCTAGGCATATGCACTCAGTGTAGTATGATGTACGTTGAAGAGAAACGGAGAGAATCAGGTATCACACCAAAGACACAGCCAGTATAATCGTTGTTGCCCCATTCAGTGACGTGCAGTTTTGAGGAATGTCTCCCATGGAAGACTCTTATTTTCCGGAAACGAAACAGAGGCTCTCGGCCTTGTTGGCAAATGAACCCGCAGAGCCATTGTATTCGGCATTAGATGCCCATTTAAACACAGGAAACTTTTCAGCATTCACCGGTGAATGAAGCCTGCTTGGTCACCAATGGCTGTGGAGACCTGGTTCCAGTCAGGGCAGCACGTGAAGTTGCAATCTGCTCACCAAACGGTCCCTGACTACTATAGTGTATACACAGGGACGCTCTGAGAATCAGGGATGAGAGCGTGCACAAAGCCAGCTTAATACAGACTGCCAATGAATAGCAGTGCAGCGCACGCTTGGATAGCCTGTCCCCAGGAAGTCCCACCGTCACCACCAGTTTAACACAGGCTCTCCGTGCTTCTTCAGAAATGAAAACGGCACAGCATTGGTAGTCCTTATTAGGTTTCGTTGCCATAGGGAAAAACATTTAGAATTCTCCCATAAACAAATAATGCTCTCCTGCTCGTCACTGGGGAGCACTTATATCACTCATTGGGGCACTTTGTATCGCAGAGTTCTATCCGTGAAACACGCACGTTTCACTCTCGTAAGCAAAGGCCCTCTAAGGGAAGGATCAAAAATCAAGGGGAAAGAGTGAGAATGAGGTATTACAGCAGGCAGCAAAGAAGAATACTAGTCATAGCAATGAGATAACACTGCAGCACACATTTGGCACACACTTCACCAAGGAAGATGCCTATTCACTACAGGCCTAGGAGAGGCTATTCCCAACAGCAATCCACAGTGCAATTGTTTTCCCAGGACAGGAAAAGCTATAAAGAAAGTATAACAAAGAATTATCCCGGGGGACACACAACGCTTTCCCACCAGTAACTGTGAATGTCTGAGATCACGCATTGTGGCCCAGTGGAGTTGAGCTTTCCTGAATGTGAAAGGCTGACGAGACGCACAGCCAAAGCAGTCACCATGGAGAGCGTAATATACATGAATGGGAACAAGTGACAATCAGGAACTACACCATGCACCAATGCCTTAGAGGACTCAATGCCAGTAAATGACAGGGCAGCACACTTTTCACACAGCATTTTCCAAGGGAGATTCGCATTCAAAACAAGCACAAGGAAGGCAGACAGCTCTTTTTCGTCAATGCGATTGGCGGAGCAATTGTGTTTCCTACAACACAAAAATTTGAAAAGGAGAAAGATTTCAGAATGCACCCAGTGAATTCACAAGTCATGCATTCTTACTCTACTGTGGAGTTCCCATGCCCACCGGGTGGCACCACTGAGCTGCACTTTCCCATACGTGACCGATTAAAGTCTTCCTAGGTCAAACAGAAGAACTCTGCAGAGCATAACTGAAAATGAGAAGACGACTGTGAGACTCATGTATTGGAGCATGCACCAAGTTAGAATAACATTGAAAACCCTGAAAGAGTGCAGCACACAGTTAAGACCCGTCTCCCAAGAAAGATGCCCCTCACAACAAGCCTAACACAGGCCGTCTGCGCTTATTCAGCAAGGCAAAAGGGAGAATGACTGCATTTCGCAGCATAGGGAAACGGCAAGGGGAAAAAACTTCATAGTATTCAAAACGAAAGCAAGACTGCTTTTCTACAAGTGAGTGTGTAGCACTCATTTTCTCAATGTGTGGCCAATTTACATGCTCATTCCAAAATGTGAAGTATTGACATATCGCTCTGCTATGATAAATCAAGCTGTACCTTGAGAATCATTTATTACACCGTACACCCAGCAAGAAGAAAACTACCAGCAAATAAAAACCAAGCAGTAGACCTTTGACATGGCGTTTCCCAAGCTGATACACACTCACAACGAGGGAGCAAAGGCCTGTCAGCTCTTACTCATACTTGCCAACGGAGGAGCAACTGCTTTGGTTGGAAGAGGAACAGGTAAAATAAAAAACATTGTAGAATTCAATAGGTGAACCAATAATGCTTTCCCAAAAGTAACAGTGAATCGGTCTTTTTCACTCAGGGGGCACCATCGTTTTGGGCATTCTTATACAGGAAACATTTCATACAGCTCTGCTAGGCATATGCACTCAGTGTAGTAGGGTGTACGTTGAAGAGAAACGGGAGAATCAGGTATCACACCAAAGACACAGCCAGTATAATCGTTGTTGCCCCATTCAGTGACGTGCAGTTTTGAGGAATGTCTCCCATGGAAGACTCTTATTTTCCGGAAACGAAACAGAGGCTCTGGGGCCCTTGTTGCCAAATAAACCCGCAGAGCCATTGTATTCGGCATTAGATGCCCGTTTAAACACAGGAAACTTTTCAGCATTCACCGGTGAATGAAGCCTGTTTGGGTCCCAATGGCTGTGGAGACCTGGTTCCAGTCAGGGCTGCACGTGAAGTTGCACTCTGCTCACCAAACGGTCCCTGACTACTATAGGGGATACACAGGGACGCTCTGAAATCAGGGATGAGAGCGTGCACAAAGCCAGCTTAATACAGACTGCCAATGAATAGCAGTGCAGCGCACGCTTGGATAGCCTGTCCCCAGGAAGTCCCACCGTCACCACCAGTTTAACACAGGCTCTCCGTGCTTCTTCAGAAATGAAAACGGCACAGCATTGGTAGTCCTATTAGGTTTCGTTGCCATAGGGAAAAACAATTTAGAATTCTCCCATAAACAAATAATGCTCTCCTGCTCGTCACTGGGGAGCACTTATATCACTCTTTGGGGGCACTTGTATCGCAGAGTTCTATCCGTGAAACACGCACGTTTCACTCTCTAAGCAAAGGCCCTCAAAGGGGAAGGAACACAAATCAAGGGGAAAGAGTGAGAATGAGGTATTACAGCAGGCAGCAATGAAGAATACTAGTCATAGCAATGAGATAACACTGCAGCACACATTTGGCACACACTTCACCAAGGAAGATGCCTATTCACTACACCCCTAGGAGAGGCTATTCCCAACAGCAATCCACAGTGCAATTGTTTTCCCAGGACAGGAAAAGTATAAAGAAACAATAACAAAGAATTCTCCGGGGCACACACAACGCTTTCCCACCAGTAACTGTGAATGTCTGAGATCACGCATTGTGGCCCAGTGGAGTTGAGCTTTCCTGAATGTGAAAGGCTGAGAGACGCACAGCCAAAGCAGTCACCATGGAGACGTAATATACATAAAGGGAACAAGTGACAATCAGGAATAACATGCACCAATGCCTTAGAGGACTCAATGCCAGTAAAGACGGGGCAGCACACTTTTCACACAGCATTTTCCAAGGGAGATTCGCATTCAAACAAAACAAGGAAGGCAGACAGCTCTTTTTCGTAATGCATTGGCGGAGCAATTGTGTTTCCTACAACACAAAAATTTAAAAAAGAGAAAGATTTCAGAATACCCCCAGTGAATTCACCATGTCATGCATTCTTACTCTACTGTGGATTTCCCCATACCCCCCCACCACTGAGCTGCACTTTCCCATACGTGACCGATTAAAGTCTTCCTAGGTCAAACAGAAAACTCTGCAGAGCATAACTGAAAATGAGAAGACGACTGTGAGACTCATGTATTGGAGCATGCACCAAGTTAGAATAACATTGATACCCTGAAAGAGGCAGCACACAGTTGAAGACCCGTCTCCAAGAAAAAAAGGCACCCTCACAACAAGCCTAACACAGGCCGTCTGCGCTTATTCAGCAAGCCAAAGGGAGAATGACTGCATTTCGCAGCATAGGGAAACGGCAAGGGGGGAAAACTTCATAGTATTCAAAACGAAAGCAAGTACTGCTTTTCTACAAGTGAGTGTGTAGCACTCATTTTTCTCAATGTGTGGCACAATTTACATGCTCATTCCAAAATGTGAAGTATTGACATATCGCTCTGCTATGATAAATCAAGCTGTACCTTGAGAATCATTTATTACACCGTACACCAGCAAGAAGAAAACTACCAGCAAAAAAAACCAACGCAGTAGACCTTTGACATGGCGTTTCCCAAGCTGATACACACTCACAACGAGGGAGCGAGGCCTGTCAGCTCTTACTCATATTTGCCAACGGAGGAGCAACTGCTTTGGATGGAAGAGGAACAGGTAAAATCAAAAACATTGTAGAATTCAATAGGTGAACCAATAATGCTTTCCCAAAAGTAACAGTGAATCGGTCATTTCACTCAGGGGGCACCATCGTTTTGGGCATTCTTATACAGGAAACATTTCATACAGCTCTGCTAGGCATATGCACTCAGTGTAGTATGATGTACGTTGAAGAGAAACGGAGAAATCAGGTATCACACCAAAGACACAGCCAGTATAATCGTTGTTGCCCCATTCAGTGACGTGCAGTTTTGAGGAATGTCCCCCATGGAAGACTCTTTTTTTCCCGGAAACGAAACAGAGGCTCTCGGGCCTTGTTGGCAAATAAACCCCGCAGAGCCATTGTATTCGGCATTAGATGCCCATTTAAACACAGGAAACTTTTCAGCATTCACCGGTGAATGAAGCCTGCTTGGTCACCAATGGCTGTGGAGACTGGTTCCAGTCAGGGCTGCACGTGAAGTTGCATCTGCTCACCAAACGGTCCCTGACTACTATAGTGTATACACAGGGACGCTCTGAAATCGGGGATGAGAGCGTGCACAAAGCCAGCTTAATACAGACTGCCAATGAATAGCAGTGCAGCGCACGCTTGGATAGCCTGTCCCCAGGAAGTCCCACCGTCACCACCAGTTTAACACAGGCTCTCCGTGCTTCTTCAGAAATGAAAACGGCACAGCATTGGTAGCCCCTATTAGGTTTCGATGCCATAGGGAAAAAAAATTTTTGAATTCTCCCCATAAACAAATAATGCTCTCCTGCTCGTCACTGGGGAGCACTTATATCACTCATTGGGGCACTTTGTATCGCAGAGTTCTATCCTGAAACACGCACGTTTCACTCTCGTAAGCAAAGGCCCTCTAAGGAAGGAACACAAATCAAGGGGAAAGAGTGAGAATGAGGTATTACAGCAGGCAGCAATGAAGAATACTAGTCATAGCAATGAGATAACACTGCGGCACACATTTGGCACACACTTCCCCAAAGGGAAAGATGCCTATTCACTACAGCCTAGGAGAGGCTATTCCCAACAGCAATCCACAGTGCAATTTTTTTCCCAGGACGGGAAAAAGGGTATAAAGAAACAATAATACAGAATTCCCCCGGGCACACACAACGCTTTCCCACCAGTAACTGTGAATGTCTGAGATCACGCATTGGGGCCCCAGTGGAGTTGAGCTTTCCTGAATGTGAAAGGCTGACGAGACGCACAGCCAAAGCAGTCACCATGGAGAGCGTAATATACATGAAGGGGAACAAGTGAAAATCAGGAATACACATCACCAATGCCTTAGAGGACTCAATGCCAGTAAATGACAGGGCAGCACATTTTTCACACAGCATTTTCCAAGGGAGATTCGCATTCAAAACAACACAAGGAAGGCAGACACCTTTTCGTCAAGCATTGGGGGAGCAATTGTTTTTCCCTACAACAAAAAAGAAAAAGAGAAAGATTTCAGAATACCCCCAGTGAATTCACCATGTCATGCATTCTTACTCTACTGTGGAGTTCCCATAGCCCACCGTGTGGCACACTGAGCTGCACTTTCCCATACGTGACCGATTAAAGTCTTCCTAGGTCAAACAGAAGAACTCTGCAGAGCATAACTGAAAATGAGAAGACGACTGTGAGACTCATGTATTGGAGCATGCACCAAGTTAGAATAACATTGATAACCCTGAAAGAGTGCAGCACACAGTTGAAGACCCGTCTCCCAAGAAAGATGCACCCTCACAACAAGCCTAACACGGGGTCTGCGCTTATTCAGCAAGGAAAAAGGGGAGAATGACTGCATTTCGCAGCATAGGGAAACGGCAAGGGGGAAAAACTTCATAGTATTCAAAACGAAAGCAAGTACTGCTTTTCTACAAGTGAGTGTGTAGCACTCATTTTCTCAGTGTGTGGCACAATTTACATGCTCATTCCAAAATGTGAATATTGACATATGCTTTTCTATGATAAATCAAGCTGTACCTTGAGAATCATTTATTACACCGTACACCAAGCAAGAAGAAAACTACCAGCAAAAAAAAAACAACGCAGTAGCCCTTTGACAGGCGTTTCCCAAGCTGATACACACTCACAACGAGGGAGGAACCTGTCAGCTCTTACTCATAATGCCAAGGAGGAGCAACTGCTTTGGTGGAAGAGGACAGGTAAAATCAAAAACATTGTAGAATTCAATAGGTGAACCAATAATGTTTTCCCCAAAAAGTAACAGTGAATCGGTCATTTCACTCAGGGTGGCACCATCGTGTTGGCATTCTTATACAGGAAACATTTCATACAGCTCTGCTAGGCATATGCACTCAGTGTAGTATGATGTACGTTGAAGAGAAACAGGGAGAATCAGGTATCACACCAAAGACACAGCCAGTATAATCGTTGTTGCCCCATTCAGTGACGTGCAGTTTTGAGGAATGTCCCCCATGGAAGACTCTTATTTTCCGGAAACGAAACAGAGGCTCTCGGGCCTTGTTGCAAATGAACCGCAGAGCCATTGTATTCGGATTGATGCCCGTTAAACAAGGAAACTTTTCAGCATTCCCCGGGGAATGAAGCCTGCTTGGTACCAATGGCTGTGGAGACTGGTTCCAGTAGGGCGCACGTGAGTTGCACTCTGTCCCCCAACGCCCCCTGACTCCTATAGTGTATACCAGGGACGCTCTGAATCAGGGATGAGACGTGCAAAAGCCAGCTTAAAAAGCTGCCAAGAATCAGTCACCACGTTAAGCCTGTCCCCAGGAAGCACCGTACCAAGTTTAACAAGGCTTTGTTTTTCAAAAAAAACGCCGCATTGGAGCCTTTTTATTTCACCATGGGAAACAAATTTAGAATTCTCCCCTAAACAAAAAGTTCCTCTCGTCACTGGGGAGCACAATCAAGGGGATATGTATCGCAGAGTTCTACCCGTGAAACACGGACTTTCACCCTAACAAAGGCCCCTCTAGGGAAGGAACCAAAAACGGGGGAAAAGGGGAAATGGGTTTCAGCAGGAGCAATAAGAAACATCAAGAATGGAAACACTCAAAAACATTTGGCACCATTCCCAAAGGAAAGTGCCTTTCATAAGGCTAAAAGAGGCACCCAAAGAAACCCACATGAAGTTTTCCCCCAGGACAGGAAAAGGATAAAGAAACAATAATCAGTTTTTCCCGGGGCACACTAACGCTTTCCCAAGAATTGAATTCGAGACACGCTTTGCCCAGTGGAGTTGGTTTCCTAATTGAAAGGGAAGACGACACCAAAAGATCACCAGGGAGACAAATTACTGTGGGCAAGGGACGTGGAACTAACCTGCACCAATGCCTTAAGTCTCAAGCCAGAAAGCAGGGCAAACTTTTAAAGCATTTTCCAAAGGGAGTTTCCATTAAAAAAAGACAAAAAGGCAGCATTTTTTTTTTGAAGCGTTGGGCAGAAGTGCCTACAACACAAAATTTGAAAAAAGAGAAAGATTTCAGAATAACCCAGGAAAACCCCTTCATGATTCACCTACTGTTTTCCCTCCCAGGGTGGACCACTATTTTCCCATGTGCCATTAAAGTCTTCCAAAAAGAAGAATTGCAAGCTCTGAAAATAAAGCGACTTGAGATCATTATTACAGCCCCCAAGAGAATAACATTAACCAAAGAGTAGACCTTGAACCCCGTTCCCAAGGATCACCCTCACAACAAGAACAAGGGCCGTCGCCTTATTCAGCAAGGAAAAGGGAGAAACTGCTTTGAGAAGGGAAAACGGAACAAAAACTTTAGATTCAAAAGAAACAATTGTTTTTCAAAGTAGGTGAACTCTTTTTACTCAGGGGGCACTTTTCTGTCTTTCCCAAAAGGAAATTCATACGCTCTGCTAGATAAATCAAGTGTCCCTTGAGAACAATTCAGTACACCCCAAAAAAACAAAAGCAAAAAAAAACCCCAGTGACCTTTGAAGGGCTTCCCAAAGGAACCATCCAACGAACAAAGCTTTCGCTTTTCAAATGAACGGGGGAGCAATGTTTGGATAAGAGGCATAAAACAAAATTTTAGAATTAAAAGGTAAAAATAATGTTTTCCCAAAAAGTAACGTAATCGGTCATTTCACTGGGGTCACCAGGGTTTTGGGCATTTTATACAAAAAACTTTCATAACCCTTGCAGGCATATCACTCATGTAGATGGGACGTTGAAGGCGGGGAGTCATTTCACACCAAAACACAGCCGTTTCTTGTTGCCCCATTGTAGTCAGTTTTGAGGAATGTCTCCCATAAACTTTTTTTCCGGAAACAAAAAACTCTGGGCCTTGTTGCAAATGAACCCGGACCTTTATTCGGCAAGGCCCTTTAAACACAGGAAATTTTAGATTCACGGGAATGAAGTCTTTTTCCAATGGTTGGGGAGACCTTTCCACACTCACGGAAGTTGCCTTCTCACCAAAGGTCCCACACATAGGGGATCCGGGGACGGAAAAGGGGATAGACTCACAAAGCCAGCTTTACAGACTGAATGAATAGCAGTGGCCAGTTGGATACCCTTCCCCCAGGAAGCCCCCCGACCCCCAGAAACGGGTCCCTGCTTTTCAAAAATGAAAAGGACACAGGTATCCCATTAGGTTTCTTGCCATAGGGAAAAACAATTTAGAATTCTCCCCAAAACAAAAAGCTCTTTCGTCACTGGGGAGCATTTTCCTCACACTTGAGAGAGTTCATCCGTAAAACACGCAGTTTCACTCTCTAAGCAAAGGGCCCCGGGGGCCCAAAAATAAGGGGAAAGTGAAAATAGGTTTCCAGGCAAAGAAGAATCTAGCATACAATGAGAAACACTGAGACCATTTGAAACCATTCCCCAAAGGGAAGATCCTATTCCTACAGCCCAGGAGACTTCCCAAAAATCCACTCAATTTTTTTTCCAGGCGGGCTATAAAGAAACAAAAAAAGAATTTCCGGGGAACCAACGTTTCCCCAATAACGGAAGCAGTACGCTTTCCCAGGGGAGTTGAGCTTTCCTAATGTGGGCACAACGCCACCAAAGAGTCCCCATAGTCGAAATATAATAAGGGGAACTGAAATCAAATAACTCACCAAGCAGAGGACTCAACCCATAAACACAGGCGGACACTTTTCCAAGCTTTTTCCCAAGGGAGATTCGCTTCCAAAAACAACACAAGGAAGGAACAGTTTTTGTAAATTAAATTTGGGGACAATTGTTTTCCTACAACCAAAAATTTGAAAAGGAAAATTTAAAATACACCCAGGAATTCCCCATGTAGATTTTACTTAGGGAGCCCCTACCCCCCCGGGCACACAGTAACTTTCCCATCGTGCCCGATTAAAGTCTCCAGGTCAAACAGAAAAATTTGGGCTTGAAAATAAAAACGCGGAGCCATGTATTGGAGATGCCCGTTAAAAAATTGTTCCCTAAAAGAGCGCGCCCAGTTGAAGACCTGGTTTCATCAAGCCAAGGAAAGTGCACCCTCCCAAAAACCAAACGGCCCTGCCTTATTGAAAAAAGGGGAAAAGCTTTTTGAGAATAGGGAAACGGAAAAACAAAACTTATGTTTTTTCAAAAAAAACCCAAGACGCTTTTCTCAAGGATTTGGTACACCTTTTTTCTCTCCGTGCTTCTTCAGAAATGAAAACGCACAGCTTTGGGTTTAAGTTATTGGGTTTCTTTGCCTGGGGAAAAACAATTTAAAATTTCCCATAAACAAAAAATGCTCTCCTGCTCGTCACGGGGGAGCCTTTTCACTCTTTGGGGGCACTTTGATCGCGAGTTCTATCCGTGAAACACCACGTTTCACTCTCAAAAGAAAAGGCCCCTTTAAGGGAAGGAACACAAATAAAGGGGGAAGAGTGAGAATGAGGTATTACAGCAGGCAGCAATGAAGAATACTAGTCATAGAATGAGATAACACTGAGCACACATTTGGCACACACTTCACCAAGGAAGATGCCTATTCACACAGCCCTAGGAGAGGCTTTTCCCAACAGCAATCCACAGTGCAATTTTTTTTCCAGGACGGGAAAAAGCTATAAAGAAACAATAACAAAGAATTTTCCGGGGCACACACAACGTTTTCCCCACCAGTAACTGTGAATGTCTGAGATCACGCATTGTGGCCCAGTGGAGTTGAGCTTTCCTGAATGTGAAAGGCTGACGAGACGCACAGCCAAAGCAGTCACCATGGAGACGTAATATACATAAAGGGGGAACAAGTGACAATCAGGAATACACATGCACCAATGCCTTAGGGGACTCAATGCCAGTAAAGACAGGGCAGCACACTTTTCACACAGCATTTTCCAAGGGAGATTCGCATTAAAAACAAGCACAAGGAAGGCAGACAGCTCTTTTTCGTCAATGCGATTGGCGGAGCAATTGTGTTTCCTACAACAAAAAAATTTAAAAAAGAGAAAGATTTCAGAATACACCCAGTGAATTCCCCATGTCATGCATTCTTACTCTACTGTGGAGTTCCCATGCCCACCGTGGCACCACTGAGCTGCACTTTCCCATACGTGACCGATTAAAGTCTTCCTAGGTCAAACAGAAGAACTCTGCAGAGCATAACTGAAAATGAGAAGACGACTGTGAGACTCATGTATTGGAGCATGCACCAAGTTAGAATAACATTGATATCCCTGAAAGAGGCAGCACACAGTTGAAGACCTGTTTTCCCAAGAAAAAAAGATGCACCCTCACAACAAGCCTAACACAGGCCTCTGCGCTTATTCAGCAAGGCAAAAGGGAGAATGACTGCATTTCGCAGCATAGGGAAACGGCAACGGGAAAAACTTCATAGTATTCAAAACGAAAGCAAGTACTGCTTTTCTACAAGTGAGTGTGTAGCACTCATTTTTCTCAATGTGTGGCACAATTTACATGCTCATTCCAAAATGTGAAGTATTGACATATCGCTCTGCTATGATAAATCAAGCTGTACCTTGAGAATCATTTATTACACCGTACCCCAGCAAGAAGAAAACTACCAGCAAAAAAAACCAACGCAGTAGACCTTTGACATGGCTTTTCCCAAGCTGATACACACTCACA
>JAPVLO010003468.1:0-22373 GCA_027257055.1 Cephalopachus bancanus | reverse complement strand
GTGGTTTAAGTGTAAATTAAATTTAAATGATATTTTTGGGGATATGTTTTAACATTTAACATGCGACGTTTGGGGGGTCAATATATAACACCGTTCTTTTTCCCCAACAGATTTTAGAACAAATTGAGAGTAACAGATGCAGAAATAAAACATAGAGAAATCAAAATAAAGGCTTTGCTGGTGATAAAGCTACTTAAACAAGCTTGTTAATGTGTCCTCCCTATACAAAGCTGGCTTACCCAAGGTTTCCCAAATGACCCTGAGAGAGAGAACACATAAAACTTGAGATCTCTGCAGACAGGTGAAGCCAAAAGAGGGGGCTGAGATGCACATGCATCAGGAAAGCAACTCCACCTCTGTGGGGAGGAGTGAGAGCCAGGGGTAAGACAGTGGTGGCCCCTACAATTTGAAACAAGCATTCTCCCCAACACAACGTATTAATTCATCAATTCATTAGTTCATATCTTTTTTACCTTAAGATTTTTGTGAATAACTATAGAAAAATCTATTTCACCTGACGATAAATAGGAAAAGGTACAACTAATGTTTAAATACAGAGAATATTATTACATGTAAGATGTTGATCAAAATTCTAAACCTAATTTGATGATTGTGTGAGGAGGGGAAATATGTATTTAAAGGGACTTAGGTTACACAAGATGAATATTTTCATAACAGGATACCAGAAAATTCTTTGAAGAAACTGGAGGAATAGACCTGCTTAAAGTTAGGAGAGGGGTCTAGTTTAATTCTATGAGGTTTTGTAGCTCTGCAATAATGTAAAAATCACAAGTTTGATAATAGCTTTAAGATAATTTGTATTTCTTTTTTATGGAATATCATGTTTTTATTTTTGTATATGAAATTTTTCTGGGAAATAGTAATATATATCCTTTATTAAAATTAGAAAATAAAGAAAAACCATTTTTAAAAAGAACTCATAGAATACTATGAACCAGGCTCTCTTCTATATTCTTTAAATTTATTAACTCACCTTTTCTTTACAGTAAACTTCTAAGATATTATTTCAATCACTTTGAATTTGGAGAAACTGAGGCAGAGAGCAGTTAAAGATTCTGTCCAAGGCTACACAAGAGGCGGGAGAGCTGGGATTTGAGAGGGAGGCTAGTTCTGGCATCGTGGAGCTCTCACCGTATAAAAACTACCTTTAAGCATTTCTAAATGTTCTAGTCAATACATAGCCTTCTAGCCTTCTTTCTGCAGGCACACAGACACATTTATAAGGTATAAGTGTTTTTTTTAGCACAACAGATCAATCGTGTTGAAATTATAGTTCCTTAAGTATCACTGTTTCTATGATTTTTCAACACATCTGAGAATGCTAAATGTCACTTGTATGCTGCTGGCATAGCCAACTTCATCAGCCGGTGTCCACTCAGGCAGCCAGAACCAACAGCAGGAATGTAGTGCAGAAACTGGCTACAAATATGGGGGAAAGCTGGAGGAGCAAAAGATGGAAGGTGTGTTTACCTAGAGGTTGGTAACTTCTAGAAGTCACTACCATACCAGGGCAGGAGAAGCAAAAGGAAGATGCTGCTACGCAGAGTCCACAATCATTGTGCCCCTGAGGCTGTTGGAACCGCACTGCAGCTTGCCCAGGAAGCAGGGAGTCAGTGCTCTTGCCAGTGCCGCAGGGTTCCAGGAAGGAGCCCAGAGTCACCAGCTGCCATCCCTGTCGCAGCCCAGGGGCACTGTGCTGCTGGGGTTGTTGGCGTACCTGCTACCACATCTGCTGTCAGAATCATGTTGCCTGAGCAGATGTCCAGTGGCTCAGGCTTGCCTGCTGCTGCTGCTACTGTATTTATAAGAACTACCTTCAGAGAAGGAATCTGCCTCATTTCCAGTCTCTGCCAGTGCCTCCCATGCCTCCCCAAATTGCCAGATTCTCTGAGAGACAGCTGGAAGGGGATTATGGAAAAGACGCCGATGTATGCAGACTTCTGGCTCCTTGCAATGGAGGAAAGCATAGAAGGGTGACAATGACCAATGAGCAAACCAGTCTTCAAAACATCTACTTCCTTGAAATGTTTTCCTTTCTTTAACACATTTTCCTTGTCATTATTCTTCCCTAATTAGTGGCTGCATCATATTCTCTGTTAATCATTAACTCCTGGTTAAGTTTATTTGTTCTCTTTGTTAATGTTAATTTTCTCTTTTCTTTGAAATTTAGTTTGCAGGTTCAGCTTATGTGGGAGTTTCCCTCTCCCTCCCCTGCAACACTCCTTGTCTATCGTTTTTTGGCTGCCTTCACCAACTTTCCTCCACCATTTCTAGACCAGACATGATCTTAGTTGCTGGCCTGGGCTCTTGTCGCTGTGTCTTTGGACGTATCAGAGATCCAGTCACTAAGCTGGCAAAGGTAATGTTTTCACTCCCAGCTTCAGAAGAAGGCCTTGCTCTGTCGCCCGAACTCCTGGCTGCAGGTGCTGGCTGAGGCTTCAGCTCCAGCATGTTGCTGCAGGTTATCTGTTATCCTTCTTATGAATGTGACTATGTCTGTTCTTTATATTAAAAAAAATCTTATTATTGGTATGTTTACAGTGGAAGGAAGACAGCAAAGCTTGCACTTGTAGAGTCACAGTAGTGGTAAATCTTAACGACGTATCTTTTGTAATTGTCTTAGCTGTCATAATACATTTAGTTGATTTGCCTGGGTTTTTAGGTAAGTAATCATTACCTGAAAATAATAAATTAATGACTGCAACCACTACCTAATCAGTACTGACTGCATGGCATTTACACTCTGCCACCTGCTTTATACACATGTCAGGACTCAGAAACGGGCAAGGATCATTTGTGCCTTCTGTGGAGTGTGGGGCATTACAGTGGGGTTCTGCATTATCTGCTTCCAAGAATTCACACCTTGACTTTCTATTGACTATGTTATTCTGCAGCTCTCTGGAGGTAGCTGTTAAATTGTGGAAAACTGATAACAATGCAAATACTTCTTTTTGTTTTTGTTTTATTTATTTGTTTGTTTTATTTTTAGCATATTATGGGGTACAAATGTTTAGGTTACGTATATTGCCTTTGCCCCACCTGAGTCAGAGCTTCAAGCGTGTCCATCCCCAGATGGTGTGCACTGCACCCATTAGGTGTGAATATACCCATCTCCTCCTCCCCCTCCCACCTGCCCAACACCTGATGAATGTTACTACTATATGTGCACTTAAGTGTTGATCAGTTAATACCAATTTGATGGTGAGTACATGTGGTGCTTGTTTTTCCATTCTTGTGATACTTCACTTAGTAGAATGGGCTCCAGCTCTATCCAGGATAATATAAGAGGTGCTAGATCACCATTGTTTTTTGTGGCTGAGTAGAACTCCATGGTATACATATACCACATTTTATTAATCCACTCATGTATTGATGGGCACTTGGGTTGTTTCCACATCTTTGCAATTGTGAATTGTGCTGCTATAAACATTTGAGTGCAGATGTCTTTTTTATAGAATGTCTTTTTTCCTTTGCAAATACTTCTTGTTCATACCAATGCAAACAAATTTTGACTGGTAGATTATAAAGCTCTGTAGTCAATTCTCGTTTGAACAGATCTTAACATCTTATTGATTCCCTCAGTACGAGAGTTGAATAAAATCTTTGATTCATGTTCATTTTGTATTGTATGAGAGGGATGATTTTACTTTTTTGAAAATTAGTACTTTAGCATACATAGTACCTTTTAGTCTCCACAGCCTGAGAGGTAGGTATCAGCCACATTTATAGAAGAGAAAACTGAGACTCAGATCAAATGCTTGCCCATTCAATGTCAAATGAACTAGTAAGTGGCGAAGCTAGATTTAAAAGTCCAAATTTTGCTATCTTCAGGATCTATCTTCAAGATCTATGCTCTTATATATTATTCCTTGCCTTGGAGAAATCCATTTGCTCACGAATACAATGATGTTTAAAAATATAAACATCAACAAAGCAATATTAATAATAACGAATGTTTAGTAAGTGTTTACTATGTGCCAAGCACTAAATTAAGTTTTATATGGATTATTTCATCTAATTAACACATGAGAAAACTGAGTTTAAGAGGTTTAATATTATGCTCAAGATTTTCCATGCTATTTCTAGCTTTTTATCTTCTTTCTCCTAATACCTAGTCCTCTACATTGGCTACACATTAGAATTATCTAGAGAGCTCTTTTAAAAAAATCAGTGTATCAGCATTCCTTAAAAGCGGCCTAGATGATTCTAACATGCAGAATCACTGTATAAGTGAGACCACTTAACATCTTGCTTCCCTAGGTAATACTTAAGAGAACTGGACAAATCTGTAAAACCTGTTTTGGTTTTCCTGCCATAGCTTGGAAAGGGAGTAATGGGACTAAAATCTGTGCTATCCTGAGCTTGAGTGTGTAGATGTATACAGGGCTTAGCTAAAAGCATCTGAAAATTAAGCTCAGCTGAAGGTCAAATCATAGTAGGAGCACAGAAATATAGAGAAACCATCTTAATGCTAGGTAAATGACTTTTCATGGATTCACTTACTAAATGAATAAGATCTGCCTTGTACTGCCAAACAGTAACGCATAAATGTCAGTATTTGCTAAGACAACATCCTCTTTCTGTGACTGAGAAAATTATCTGGATGGTCTACTAATATTTTTTATAAACATCCTCATCCCTTTGCCCACGAGGCAGACACAGTGGCTCAGCTGCCCAAAAGCCATTCACAACCTTTCATGCTTGCCTTTTTCTACATGTGCTTGAAGCTAAAATATTCACCTTTCCAACATCTTTCCACTAGAAGTAACCATGTGATCCAATTCTGGCCAGTAAGATGTAAGCAGATGTCATTGGATTAAACTTTGAAACATTTTTTTAAAAAGGCATAAACTAAGATGTCACTACCCTGAATATAAATGAGTCTTCAGGTAGTACAGCACCCATCTTGTCACGATGTGAGGAAGGCCACATGCCAAGAATGGTGGAGTAGAAAGCTATTTAATAAGAGGACTCAGGGTTCTTGATGAAATCATGGAGTCACGTACCAGTCCTTGACAGTCCTACATCAGACATTTTATTACATAAAAGAAAATTAGCCCTTTAATTGCTCAGTCCACTCTTGGTTGGGTTTTCTGTCACTTATAGCTGAAGGAGACCCTAAATGACACATTTGCCAAAACATGGAAATAATAATGTATTTTTGTTATTTTGTATGAAAAACCATTGGCAAACAAAAGTTTCTGAAGGCAAAATAATGTTCAGTCAATTTAATTAAATCCAATAGGGAATCTACACAGGCTCTTCTAAGTCAGGTCTTTTTTTTCTACGTCAAGTCAGTCATTTGTTGTTGTCTCCATACCCTAATTAGTTTCCATTCTAAACTAATAATATATGCCCAGAATTTATCTAAATGAACGTTCTTCCTCTTTAACAATGAGACATTACAAAAACTTAATAGAAACCAACTTCCTTCTCTTAGATTCATTGTAATACAAACATCTAGAAACATGATTGGTCATGATATTTTGTAATACAAAATTCCCAAGTAACTTTTAGGCCTTTCAGCATCTCATCATGAGAAACGTTGATTAAACATATAGTAGTATTGTTAGAAAAATATGTCCTATTTTGTTGGAGCTTCTTACTACTTTCTTTATAATATTTTTCACGTTTTCTCCGTAATTGTTCTACCCAATTCTCAGTCAGTCTTGTTTGTTCATATTTCAGACTAGTAATGTGGTAAAGGTGTTTATATTTGTCATCATTAAAGAATAGTTTGATTAATAATATAGCTAGATTAAATCTAGAATATCTATATTAAAATAGTACATTGTGAGATATTCAGAAAAATACTGTAATCACTCTATATAATTTTAGATAATTATGTGTATTTTAGATGAGTACATAATTTAGTATAATTACTTAATTCTAAAATTTTCCTGAACATAAAGTAATCTTTCTTTAATTCCGAGTAGATAGTCTTTCCTTCCAGCAGAGCTTACTTTGCTTTAACAAAGTTTTCTTTTATAATTGCCTATAGGTCAACAATTTTAACCTTTCATAGGAAGACCAAATTTACTTCTCAAAACTGGGTAAATTACTAAATTAAATTCATTTTGGGAGATGCAAGTTAGTAACCCATTCTATTTTGTATAGATTGTCCTTATTATGTTTGTTATTAATGGAGAAAAACACAACCATTTATGGTTTCTCAAAGGAGATGGAATTTTAAAATATTTAAGGTGTGGACAAGTGTTTTTGGAATGAACATGTCATTTCTTCATTAGAGTTTTATTAAACATGTTCATTAATGTCTTGCACCAGTGGAATTTCATATCTGTCAGAAATCCATGATCCATTCAGTTGTTAAAAAGAAAAACTTTAGACAACTTAAATTTAATGGAGTCTAATTGAGCAAAGAAGAATTTGCTAATTGGGTAGCCCCAAGAACTAGAATAGGTTAACCGAGATTCTGGGGCTGCTGCATGGTTGGATAATATTTATGGACTCAAAAAGGAAGTGACGTGGAAAATGGAAGTCAAGTCCAGAAAACAGCTGGATTGGTTACAGCTGGGTGTTTGCCTTATTTGAACCAGGTTTGAACAGTTGAGTGCCTGTGATTGGCTGAGATTCAGCTATTTGTTACAAGAGTAGGTCATAGTCTGTTTACATATCAAGTTAGATTGCAGTTCACTATGTCCAGAGAAACCTTTAGGCAAAAACTCACAATATGTAGGGACGCAGCTTTAGACCAAACTTAATTTAACACAGTCTATATGAAATATAGGTTGACAATATCAATGCTGCCAGAGGGGACTGTTCATAGAATATTACTCTGTCCTCTACAGAAATGTTTTCCTCAATAGTGGGTCTATAGAATTCCTTGGCTTCTCTCATAGTATAAGTTTTGTGTAGATTGTGAATCATTTGTTATAAAGTCCTTTGATAAAGAGATCACTTCTCCTGTGTTATTTTAAAGTTTTGAGTCTACGTTGCTGCCATTTAAAGACTGTAGGCATTCCAAGTCTCAGGAAACACAGGCACAAAGCATTTTGCTGTACTGAACACCTTTTGGTTAGAAAGGAGGGACCAGGTTGCGTGGGAGCCAGGAGCAGTGACCCTCATAAAAGCTTGACTTGGGGTGGGCAGGCAGCACCAAGCCAAGGTCCAAGAGGAGTAAGAGTCTTGTCCTATTCCAATCAAGTTTGGCTCTGAGTATACAATGAGTGAATGGGACACAGCATCTGGAGAACCTACTTCATAGAGAAAATAGAAAAATGAGATGAGAACTGTTCAGCTTTCTTCCGTTCCACTGTGATCTTATCTGCGCCCTACTCATCCTTCCTTCCATCACTCCAGCCACACTGGATGTCACTGTCCCTCACCCTCTGAACCTAATCCCTCCACTGTGGCGTGAATCTCATCCCTCTGGTGCATGCTTAGACTGTACTCAGGATGTATCTTCTCCTATGTCTTAGATCTTTCTTTTTCTGTAGCACTTACACGTATTAAGGTTTCTCAACCCACAATCTTGCCTCTCATCACCATCCTCTCTCTCCTTTCTAAAGCTAGGCTTCTTTAAGCAGTACTGAATACTTGTCTCTACTTCTGCACCTTCCACTCTTTCCTCCACCACTTAGGCTGCCCTCCGCTCCAAGGATCTCTGCAACAGCTTCAGGACACACGAGCTATACCAGCGATTTCCTCTCCCCGAGCCAGTCCTCCGTGATCTAGCCTGTGCTCCCTCTCAGCCTCATTTCCTGCACTGTCCCCCTTGCTCCCTGTCCCCAGTTCCTCCAGTCTCCTTTCTAGCCTTTGCATCCCCCAAACCCCTGCCCATCTCCAGGACTTTGAGCTTGTTCTCCCCATAGCCTGGAATCTCTCTCTCAGCCCACACAAGTCTGGTCCATCCTCATCTCTCACGTCTTGACGCAGATATCCATTCCTCAGCGACACCAATCAATGCGTGGTGTGTATCCTTGGGAATGTTACTTAACTTCTCTGTGTTTAGTTTCTCATCTATAAAGGAGAAAATAACCCTCCTAGGGTTATTGTAGGGATTAAATGAGACTTTGCACAGGAAGTATTTGGAATAAAGCCTGACATATGGTAGTAATTTAGGATTACTTACAGATAACTGCTTGCTGTTATTGGCATCATCCTCTTATCTCCTGCCTTTTTCCTTCTGGCACTTATCGTGAGCTGTGATGACATTGTTTGTTTACTCACTGATTGTGTGCAGCATGTGTAGCATGGTAGGATGTAAGGCCCCAAAGAGCAAGGGGCTCCTCTACCTTGTTGGTTTTTCTCCTCTTTACATCTCCTTTGAGCCTGGAGCATGGTCAGGCTCAATATATGACATTTCAACCATTCTATTTACCTCATACTACATTTGTCATTTTTGGCCATGCCATTCTTGAAATCCTCATCTTTTTTCCCTTTCCCTTCCTTGTCTTCCTCTGCTCATATCTTTAAATACAGAAGGCATGTCTGTGGGGATCAGGGCAGAGCAGGGGCATGAGAATGGGTGGATGAGACCCAGGAGAGATGCTGCTGCCCTGCACAATGTAAGAGGAGGAAGGTTAGTGGCACTGCTGATCACAGCTGAAGAGGAGAGCCCTGGGCTGAGCCAGCATGGGGTGGAGCTGGAGCAAAGGGCTTGAGCTTACTTTTAAGTCTCTCGATTAATTCAATATAGCTTAAGCTCCCCTATGTAGCAGACTGAGTTGGCATTAATAAAAAAATATAAACAAGATATGGTCTCTGCCAACAGGATCTTACAATGTAGACAAAATATAGATAAACAAAGAGTTGTAACCCACTATAGGAAGAGCTGTGCAGAAATGTGCACAAGGTGCCATGTTGGCAAGGAGGAGGGTGGCCTTGGGGTAGAAAGAGAATGGAAATGTGAAATGAGCCTTGAATTTATCAACCAAGCACGGAAAAAAAAGCTCAAGCTGCAGAAATAGCACATGCAAAGGTATAGAAAGATTTCTGATTAATATGCGACAGGGTAGAGGGAACTGACATGAAAGGACTCACCTCTCACTGCCCCCTCCAAACATACAGAGGTCTTTAGCATTTCTGCAATTGTTATAAAGCAGATACAACTTTTGAAGGAGAAGGTTTTTATATGGATTTAAACTAATTTTATTTTGAGTTGTTTCTCTAATTCATGGCTTGATTTGATAGGTGGAGCTACTACTTAATCTGAGACCTCTGAATATCGAATTCCACCTCTCATATGCCAGTTTTAGAAGGGATAGGGGGTAGATGGGTGGATGGGAGGGTGGATGGGTGGAGGATGGAAGATGGAAGCCAAAAAAATCCAATAGAGATTTTGGGATGGTACTGCTTTATTGAAGTTCTGCTTAGACAATGTACCCAGATGCAGTAGTGACCTGGGAAGCCATTCACATGTTCCTATGTACAATTTCAGTTTTTATTATCATAATAACAGTAATTATTGATATCTACTATGTATGAGACATTGTTCTAGGTTCTTTTCTTTTTTTTCTAGATGAGGTCTTGCTCTGTTGCCCAAGCTGGATTCGAACTCCTGGGCTCAAGCAATCCTCCTTCCTCAGCCTCTAGAATGAATAGCTAGGATTATAGGTTATGCACCACCATGCCTGGCTTTAGGTTCTTTTTATATATCATCTCTAAATACCTTGGAAGGACAGTTTGAGGAAACTGATACTTGAAGAAGTTAAGTTACTTACTCAAGGTAACGCAGAAAGTAGAAAATATAGCCTGGATTCAAACTTCCATTTATTTAAATCTAAAGCTCATGTTTTTCCTACTGTATCATAGGGACAATTCCTGATTTTTTCTGAGAAAGGATACAACTTACTTCTTTCAAACCAAATCACTGTATGATTCAATAATTCTCTCCAACTCTGTAGCATTAAGCTAAGAATGACACTACTATTCCATTTCTACGATGCCTCTCCTTCAGCATAAATGATTTGTCTTCTAGCACTGAGTGACCTTCTGCAATATCAAATGCTTTCTTTTGTGCCTTGAATGGTGGCCACAGCCACAGGCAATTTACTTCTGAAATCTATTTCATGCATCTTCCAGAGAGAATTATCAGTTGTGGTTTCTGTTGTTTGCAACTAAACTCTTCTGGTTGGGCTAAGTATAAAGGAAATTTTTACCATCTATTAGATGGTTTAAAAATTATTGGAAGGGTTATAAGAACAGGTTCCAGGCTGAGCTTCTAGGCACAATCCCGATTTCCAAAATCACTCAACTATTGGATGGCCGAGAATCTCACAATCTCTCCTGACATTTTTGAAGGAAACCAATGACAGAGAATGTCAATGCAGTTGCCACAGTCAGCAGGCATAAAATGCAGCCATTCTCTCCACTCAAGACCAGCTTCATGAGCAGGTGAACGGTGCAGTCTTTCAGGGCTGAGCTCAGAAGGGCCCATGCTTGGAGTTTAATGTTCCGTGGTTACCAACTTGAAATTCATAATAATTTATCTTTTAATTTCTATTTTATAAGTGATGGCCTTGGGACACGGAGTATGCCCTGGGGGCTTGGAGCCTCAGTTCTTCCTCCTGCCACCTACCTGTGATAGGTTCTCAACCAACAGCTCCCCTACCTGTTGGCAGGACTGGGTTAGTTAGAGTGGGGTTCACGCACCTTGGAACATCTCCACGCAGGGCATGGCAGGGCAGGGCAGGCAGTGGCTGTCCTTGCCCCAGGCTGTAGCATCACGGAGCATTCAGTGAGTGACTTGGCCAGGGTCTCTTACCTCCATCCAGGTGCCTCATTTGTCTGGGCATTGAGGGGACAATAATCTTGGAAGTCACCCATCTGCCGTGAGTTGGGGTGGTGAGCCAAGGAAAGAGATGCCTGATTGTACTTCTGGAGGCTTTGGTCCTGCAGCTGGTCCCATAGTCAGTGGGCTGCACGTGCACCGAGTTATGGCTGCAGGTGAGGATCTTCCCTCATATCTGAGTATCCAGATGTTCTTGGGATCACAACATTAAATAAAAAAAATGAAAACAAAAACCCTGAAAGATTGTGGGAAAGACCAGGGGAGGAAGAAAATTTTTTTTTCCTGCCTTTTGTACAAGTTGCCTCACATGTTCATTTTGGACTGGGCCTCCAAATTATGTAGCTAGCCATGTCCCCACTTAATTTGGTTAGAATCCATGTCTTTTATAAGTGTATCTGATTGGTGGAATCCAAATCACATCCTAAACTCTGGTTAAAAAGGGAATCTGGGAAATGTAGTTTCTAGCTTTGCAACCTTAGCAGTACAGGATGGATATCAAGTAAAACAATCCACTTTACATTCCCCATCACCTTCGTAATGACTCTGGCAAAGAGTGGCACTAAGTGCCATGGGGCAGGGCTGGATCTGGTTCCTTCCCTCCTCTATCCCCAGATCAGGCTATAGGGCCTGTCACATAGTATGATCACAATATTTGAATTGCAAATCACCCACTTTTTATATACTATCATTATGAACATACATATTTAATGGTATACTCCCTCTTGCCACAGTTTCTATTAGCTGGATAGCTTCATTACTAGTGACAAATTCATATATATTAATAAAATACAGTGGGTTAGAGGGAAAAAAATAGGTATATGAATTCTACGTAGTGATTTCTTTTCATGTACTGGGCATAGCTAATGTAAACATGGTACCATATGTCCACTACACTTAAAGAATTAAATCACTTACTAAGCCAATATGAAAACATTAATGATGTTTATTCAGTCACAGAAATCAGTAATATGAAATTACATTCCTTCTAGTCTTCATTTTTCCCAGTGTTCATAAACTGGAATTAATTTCAAAGGGAATATGTCTGGCTGAGGTATATATAGAGTGGGAAAGTCACAGAATAGTCTATGGAAAAATAGTTTGATTTAAAACAGGAATGCCCTGAGCAGACTCAAACTTTTCTTACACTTCTCACCATCTCCAAAATGGAAAGTAAAAATGTTTTCCCCCAAAAAGTTTTAATTAAAAAAGCTTTTGTGTTGTATATAAATGTCTCTTAATTAAAAAGATAGAAAGTTAAAGCTTTTACCTGAGATTTAATTAACAGGCTAAATTGTGTAGCTGTGGATTGGTTGATGGTGAGGACAGCTGAGAATTCGTTGGATGGTCTGATCAGGCAAAGCAATTCAGGAAGCAAAGCTGCACCTCTCAGAACTTTCCTGACTGCCCAAGAAATGGTGTGGGTGGAGGGCTTGCTCCAAAAATTTTTTAAATTTAAGAGGATAAAAGAGGTCTTTGGAATCTCCATCCTTAGAGACTATGCTCAGGGGCTGTATTGTGGAAATCTGGGCCTGACAATCCGATGGGTCCTGAGTTAGATCTAGTTATAACTCAGAACAGGTGAGTTACTTCATGAGAATCAATGAGCCAATTGTGTGTGGTAACTGGTTGTGACGCCTAAAGGCAAACTGGCCCTGAGCCAAAGTAGGGAATAAGGGAATTTTGGGTTCATTTAGGAAACGCGGAGCAGAAAGTGTTGACTTTTATTATCCAGATAATCTTGTCTTCCACATCAATTTGACTGTAGAATTTACCCTAATTCATTTTGCCTCTAAAGTAAATAGTTACATTTATAAAGTGTAACTATAATACCACTGTAAAATAGAACTACAATAAAGGTTATCCACCCAGATAATCCAGCGTAATCTCCTCATCTCAAATTCGAAATTCAATTATATCTCCAAAGTCATTTTTTTGTGACATAAGGTAACATTCACAGGTTCCAGGGATTAAGGCATGGATTTCTTTTGAGGGGAACCATTATGCAGCCCTAACAGATATGCCATCTGAAAATGCACTAAAACTCAAACCTAATTTACTGCATATTTTCTTTTTGACTTGCTATCGTAAACTGAGAGTGATATATTTGCTACTAGGTCTTTAAAGAAGTTTATTTTAAAAGAGGGTTGTTTTGAGGAACATTTGACCACACAATTTCTGTTTTTACATATCCAGACTAATTTATAAGTCTTCAAAAATCCTGAGGGTAGGATTTGAATTAAATTTTATCGTGGTCATTTTGTGTGTTTTATTGAACTTCCTAAATTATCATGTGTTTCTGCTTGTTTTTGATCAGCTATGTAGAAGGTATAAGATCTTGAATCTGGAAATGATTCAACATTGTTTAATTTTTATCACTCTGGACCGATAGGTTACACTTGAACTAGATTATGTCTGAATTAATACATTTTTTATGAATTTAGAGCCCACAGGGCATTTAATATATCCTAACTGACCTCTGGCATAGTTACTGAATTATTACTGCTGAAGTTTAAATGGAAAGGCAGGTAGCATGTTTCAGGATCCACACTTTAAATACAAAGACTATCCCAGCTTTTTCCTTGTTGTGACATTCTGAATAGTATTATCTCACTAAGCAATGTAAAGTTTGTCCTTTTTTTGCTAAATATTTTGGTGAATTAAAAAATTTAGCCTTCAGAGCTCATAAACTCTCTTGGGCTTGGTCTATTTTCTGCTGTTGTTTTAAATGTTAGTTATAGACACCTATGATGTACTTGGACTTGTAGTTCTAGTTCTTTTAGTGGCAACATGCCTTCAATACACCTAGCACTTCTACGGGGCACAAACTCTATGATGTGAGGGGGCAGGGTGGATATGAAGATATCTAAGACTTGGTCCCTGCCGCCTCTATGAGCTCCGGACTGGGCCAGGTCTCATTTAACCTTAATCTCCAGCATGTATTCCACTCTCTAATACACAGCTCACAGTGCCAGCTCATAGCTTACATTTCTCCATTAGACATTTGTTTATTGAAGAAATTTTTGTTTATAAGTAGTTGAATGAATAAGTATTCTAGAAATTAAGCTCCTTATGAAATCAAATAACTAAGAAAGCTTATATCTGCAATTCACTTCTAAGTGATGCTTTGGGACCCCAGAGAAGGACTCAACTAAGGAGAGTCCGAGGAGGCTTTGCAGAAAAGCAGTTATGTGAGCGAAATCCTAGAGAAAAGGAGTCCAATTCATTAATTAACCACCTGTCTGAATTTACTTGTTTCTTTTCACCATTTAGTTGTGATGGGCTGGTTCTCATCTGGTCTTCAAAAATAACATTTGAAAGAATGTTGGGTTTGTCTCTGCCCCAGCTCCTTGCTGTTTGGGGCTGGAAGGAGCAGGAGGGAGCGACTCCGTGGGAGAGACCGGGAGCAGAGAGCAGGAGGCACAGCCCTCCTAGGGGGGAAAGACACTAGGGAGGGGAGAAACGGGCAGAATGCCTGGGGAACGGAGAAGGAGGAAGCTGGGGCAGTTTTAGTTCGAAGAAGAATGTATTGATGAAAAGTTGTTATATATGTGTGCCATGAATGCATCCTTCTTTTCATGACCCACGTCTTTCTTCTCTCTGGATTTAGCAATGTGTGCTGATCCTCCCTTCCATCTCACCCTGGTAGCGGTCCCTGATCTCTGTCCAGCCCTTTCCAGCTGCAGGTGGCCGGAAGCTGGGTAAAGACAGATTTTAAAAATTCCTTAAAATGCTGTTATGAAAACTGGTCAACTAAAAGTTTACATAAATCTTTAAAGGCTATTAAAACTATCCCATTCAATGTGAATTTCTGTAAACTTTGTAAATAGTTCCAAGGAAAAAGAAAATTTGGCAAATTGGCCCTGTGGAAAGTTGGCTTTCTGAAGTTTGATTTTGGTGAATTGACCCTGAACCAGTCTTGAAAAATTAAATACACATTCACCTAGGAAAAAAATGAGAAAGTCCATTCCAAGTACAGAGACTAAATAGGAGAAATAAGTCTGGCAGGAATAGGTACATTTATTCATTCACCAAATGTCTTAGAGCACAAATTTGCCCTCATAAAATGGGCAATCCGGCCCACAGGAAGCTTAAGTTGTTCCTTTTAATGTTTGCCAAATAATTGATTTTAAGACAGACACATACACATGCATACTCCAGACAGAAACTTACTAGATGATGGGTATAAATTGTCACAGCTTGGAAAACAGTAGATATGGAACATAGAATTATGGCAATTGGAATAAACAAACTAAGCATTTGTCTGAAGAAGGTAGAAAAGATCCAGGAAATTGAGCAAAATTGTAATAGGAGGACAAAGAGCAGAAATTAATGAATAAGAAAGCAATAAAGCAAAAAATTTGTTAATTAATATCTTATAAAAATGCAATAAAATAGACAAATCTTTGGCAAGCCTGACCAGATAAAACAACAAAGAATAGAAATGCAAATATTATGAATGTAAAGATTAAAAATATAAGTAAAATGACCATGCACAACTTTGGCAAGAAAAATCTAGATAGAATGGATTGTTTAAGCTAAGCAAAATCAATAGGAAAACAACAAAAATCTGAATAAACCAATAATCATAAATTTAAAAGGTTTAAAATTTTTCTTCCTTAGAGTCACCAGATCTAGTAGGTTTCTCTGGTGAGTTCTACAGATCATCAACAAAGATGGCACAAAAAAATCAAAGTAATTAGCCCAATCTTAGATATGATGATGAAAAAATCCAAAATAAACAGTTGAAATTCATCAAATTCAGAACATTTAAACAAAATAATAGAATACGATAATAAAACTATGATTTAGTAAGGTTTTTCCTCTGTGATGCAAGAATAGTTCAAAGTGGGAAATCCATTAATACAGTCAACTACAGTAATAGGTTAAAGGGGAAAACATGAGCATTTATTTCTATAAATATTAAAAATAAAATTTACCATTGCTTTCTAATAAAAAACAGAGAAGATAACTTGCTTAATATGATAAAAAGACTTTTGCACAAAGTAACAACTACAAAAACAAAAATCATGCCTGGTATTAAAACCTAGAGGCATTCTCATTAAAGTGAGGACTAAGACAAGAAAACAGTAAGGCTATTCAGCATGTTTTCATTTCTTCTTCTTTGGGGGATCTTATAGGATTGCACTAGTTTCTACTCCTTTGATATTTCCATCTAATGTGGCTTGTGTTAGCCAATGGATTGCAGCCAGAAGTGATGTGGCTCCTTTAAGGTAAGAGTAATTATTTCTGGCTGGACACTTCTGCTTTTCCTTGTTGTGACTGTGGAAGCAAGCATATGTTGAAATGGAGTTTCTATCAGTCTGGGTCCTGAGTGATCATGATAAGCAAAGCCCCCATCAATCTGTGTTGGACATATATGTGAGAGAGAAATGCACATTTGTTGTGTCAAGGTGCTGAAATACAAGTGGTCCCTGGGGTTATGGATGAGATATGTTCCTGAGAACGTCTTTAGGTCAGATTTGCATGTAACTCAGATCCCTCATGAACGGTGCATATATGGTAATAATAATAATAATAATGATAACAATATTATCATGGCTCATATCTGCAATAATACAGTGTAATACTATAATAGTAATAATAATAATAATACCCCTGTAGTATAATATAAGTTATAGAAACTATTGTGCTCTTTCTTTTAATTCTTATGCTAATAGGAATGCTATGCTTATTTGATCTTCTAACAAAATCAATAATAATAACTTTTCCATTTCAATAATTAATCCACTACATTGCTTAGTAATAACTGATGCTTTCATTTGAGCACTGCCTTTCACATGTTTCATTATTCTCACTTAATCCTTTATAATTATTCTGATAGTGAGCAACTGAAGTCTAATGCTTTCCCAATGAATGATGGCATCTGGCCTTACTCTGAATGCTTAATTACTTCTACTTTCATTTCGACTGTCATCACCTTTCTCTTTGCTGCAGGCTCACCTGGACTTGCAGTGGACTTTTGCTTTGGAGACATGTTCGTAAGGGTAAACACAGACTCGTAACTTTTCATCTTAAAAAGTTAAGACAAAAGTGATGTGCCTTAAGTGACCATATATTCAAAGAGACTAGCTGCAAGTATAAAGATGCTGTGCCAATGAACTGCTTATGCCATGCAGGTATGTTTACATGTGGGAAGAAATTAGTTCCCAAATATTAATTTAATTATTTAATTATAAATTATCCTCATGGGATGCCTTGAGACCCTGTTCATAAGTACAGAATGCTGTAAGTCAGGTCATCCCTAACCTCGTGACTGCCTGTACTGAGGTTGCCTGTGTTACTGCAGCATGACTGAGCCTAACCTGACTGATGCAGGAGCTTATCACTCCTGATAATTGATATTATTCTGGAGTTATCAGCAATGTAATGAAATAAGGAAAATAAGTTAAGCACAAATGTTAGGAGAGAAGAGAAAAATTTCCTTATTATTTTTCTGATTATTTACTTAAAAATTCTAACATAAGTCTTAGCTCAGGCTACTATAACAAAAATACCATAGACTGAGTGGTTTATAAACAACAGAAATGGATTTCTCAGATTTCTGGGACTGGAAGTCCAAGATTAGGGTGCCAACATGAGTGGGTGCTGGTGAGGACCCTATTTTGGGTTACAGATTGCCAACTTCTCATTGTATCCCCGCGTGCAGAGGCAGAGAGTGGAGCAAGCTCTCTTGTGACTCTTATAAGGACTCTACTATCATTCATGAAGCCTCCACGTTGATGACCTCATCTAATCCTAATTACCTCTCAAAGGCCCCACCTCTTAATACCATCACAGGGATGGGGGTGGGGGTAGGATTTCAACATGAATTTTGGGGGGACACATTTAGTCCATAACCAATAAGAAATCAGAAAATAATTGAAACCAATAATAGAGTTAAGTGGCCAGATACAAAATAAATAAAAGACAATTCCAGTAGTCTCATGGCAGAATCTTTGGGTTTTCTAGATATAAGATCATATCATCAGCAAAGAGCAATAGTTTGACCTCTTCTGCCCCCATTTGGATGCCCTTGATTTCTATTCCCTTGTCTGATTGCTCTGGCTAGGATTCCAGCACTATGTTGAATAGAAGTAGTGATAGTGGGCAACCTTGTCTGGTTCCAGTTCTAAGCAGGAATGCTTTCAATTTTTCCCCATTCAGTATGATGTTGGCTGTGGTTTGTCATATATGGCTTTTATCATTTTTAGGTAAGTCCCGTCTATGCCTATTTTGTTAAGTGTTCTTATCATAAAAGGGTGTTGAATTTTGTCGAATGCTTTTTCTGCATCTATTGAGAGGATCATATGGTCTTTGTTTTGCTTCTATTTATGTGGTGAATTACATTTATAGATTTGTGTATGTTGAACCATCCCTGCATCTCTGGGATGAAGCCCACTTGGTTGTGATGGATTATTTTTTTGATAAGCACCTGAATTTGGTTTGCTAGGATTTTGTTGAGAATTTTTGCATCTATATTCATAAGGGATATTGGTCTGTAGTTTTTTTTTTGTTGCATCCTTTTCCCTGGTTTTGGTATCAGGGTGATGTTGGCTTCATAAAACGTGTTGGGGAGGATTCCTTCCTTCTTGATGTTGTGGAATAATTTCTGCAGGATAGGCACCAGTTCTTCTTTGTAGGTCTGGTAAAATTCAGGTGTGAAACCATCTGGTCCAGGACTTTTTTTTAGGAAGGTTTTTTATTGCTGCTTCAATTTCGGTACTTGATATTGGTCTGTTCAGGAATTCTATTTCTTCCTGATTGAGCCTAGGAAGCTGTAGTTCTAAGAATTTGTTCATTTCCTCCATGTTTTCAAGTTTATGTGCATAGAGGTTTTTATAGTATTCATAGATGATATTTTGTATTTCTGTGGTATCAGTTGTAATTTCTCCTTTTTCATTCCTGATTGAGCTTATTAGAGTCCTTTCTTTTCTGCTTCTCGTTAATCTAGCAAGAGGTATGTCAATTTTGTTTATTTTTTCAAGAACCAACTTTTGTTTTATTAATCTTCCGTATAGTTTTTTTTTTATATAAATTTCATTTAGTTCTGCTCTGATCTTTGTTATTTCTTTTCTTCTGCTGGGTTTGGGGTTGGTTTGCTCATCCTTTTCCAGATTGTTGATTTGTGATCTTTCTGTCTTTTGGATGTAGGCATTTATGGATATAAATTTTCCTCTCAGGACTGCTTTAGCTGTGTCCCACAATTTTGATAACTTGTGTCTCCTTTATCATTTAGTTCAAAGAATCTTTTGATTTCCATCTTAATTTCCTCCTTAACCCAATAATTGTTCAGCAGAAGGTTGTTTAGTTTCTATGACTTTGTGTAGAGATGAGAGTTTCTGTTGGAGTTGATTTCTAATTTTATTCCTCTGTGGTCTGAGAAGATGCATGGTATAATTTCTATTTTTTAAATTGTTGAAATATGCTTTGTGGCCTAGGATATGGTCAATCTTAGAGAATGTCCCATGAGCTGATGAGAAAAATGTATATTCAGTGGTTTTTGGGTAGAATGTTCTGTAAATGTCAGTCAGGCCCATTTGTTCTAGAGTTCTGTTTAAGTTCATTATTTCTTTGTTTATTTTCTGTTTGGAGGATCTGTCCTGTTCTGTCAGAAGGGTGTTGAAGTCCCTGGCTATTACGGTGCTGCTGTTTATCATTTTGTTTAGATCAAGTAGGATTTGCTTTATGAATCTGGGTGCACCTGAGTTAGGTGCATAAATATTTAGAATTGTTATGTCTTCTTGTTGAATTGTACCCTTCACCATTATATAGTGACCATCTTTGTCTTTCATTACTTTTGTTGATTTAAAGACTAAGTTATCTGAAATCAGAACTGCTACACCAGCTTTCTTTTGGTTTCCATTTGCATGGAATATTGTTTCTCTTCCTTTACCTTGAGTCTGAATGCATCCTTGTGGGTTAGATGTGTTTCCTGAAGACAGCAGATACTTGGTTGTGTATATTTATCCATTCGGCCAGCCTATGTCTCTTTAGTGGGCAGTTTCAAGCCATTCACATTTATTGAAATAATTGATAAGTGGGGCAGATTTCTGTTCATCCTGTTGATTTGAACTTTGTTGCTTTGTTTTCTCTCTTGAGCCATTGTGGTATCTGGCCCTTTACCTTTAGCTTTTGGGTGATTTTACACTGGTGAGTGTTTATTGTGCTGATCCGTGTGTAACACTGTTCTGAGTACTTCCTGGAGGGCAGGTCTTGTCTTGATGAATTCCCTCAGTCTTTGCTTGTCTGAGAAGGTCTTTATTTCTCCTTTATATAAGAAACTTAGTTTTGCAGTATACAAAATTCTAGGCTGGGCATTATTCTGTTTGAGAAGAGTGAGAATGGGGCCCCAGTCTCTTCTGGCTTGTAAGGTCTCATTGAGAAGTCGCAGTTAGTCTTTTTTTTTTTTTTTTTTATTTCAGCATATTATGGGGTACAGATGTTTAGGTTACGTATGTTGCCCTTGTTCTGCTTTCACCTTACAGCTCATAGGAGGGCCTCTTTCATGTTTATTTTCACCAGTCTGATGACTTTGTGTTGTGGTGTCTTCCTGTTTGCAATGAATCTTCCAGGTGACCTTTTAAACCCTCATTCAGAGCCTGCTTGATTTTTCTTAACACATTACTTCAGTCAGCTTGATAAGTTATAAACACCACATTTGAAGAGAGGTGACATAAATATATTTGATGGCATGCCAGTGAAAACTGATTATCAATACTGCAGGAACAGAAAAGAACATTGAAAAGTAGTTAGAATTTTTACTCTGTAAAGCATCATCTGGAGGTGAATATTCATTGAGATAACCAAAGACAGTATATTCTGTTTAATAAGGCAGGTAGGAGTATACCATACTATAAAAAAAGGGTTTTTGACAAAAATTAGATGCAAAAGGTTTTTTTTTTGTTTGTTTTTGTTTTTTTTTTTTGCAAAAGGTTTTTAATCCTGAAGAACTGAAAAAGGTTTTCAATACTTATTTACCTAGAAAGTAGGATATTTAGCCAGAGTGGTGTGGCTTTGTCAAAGCTATTTCATCATGTTTTTAAAAAAATTTCTGGGTGCGTATCTGTTCCAAAAAATTGAAGAGATAATTCTTGGTTATGTGAAAATCTGTGAAGGTGGCATACCTTGTTGACTCACAGTGAAGTGCCTTTGAGTAAAGTCTTAAAAACTACAGAGAGCAGTTGGATTCAAACTATTGGAAAGAATGTGAAAGAATATTCCAATATTGGAAGCAAAATAGGTTCCAATCTTTTTCCTTTACAATGTACATGGTTCTTCATTTTCTAAAGCACTTTTGTTTTTAAAAATTGATAGGAAGGAAAGAACAAGTCTTAATGCCTTATGGCTCCAAGACCTGATTTCCAGTCATTTCACATATGGCTCAGAATGTCAATAAGGGAAAATTTTGATCTATTTTGATTACTCGCCAGCTTTATTACTTTAATTCATTCTTTGACCATAAATCTTGTCCTTTCAAGGATGATTCTGGAATTAAGCTCAGAATTAAGATCTTCTGTTACTGAAAATTACATCCACTGTTTAAACCATTTTGCTTTGCTAAGACTATCATGAAAAATTTTAAAAGATCACATTTCTAGGAACTCCTAAAGAAGAAAAGGGCCATCAGTAATATCATGAGAGCAAATGAAAGCACTGAACACTCCAACAGACTGAAACAAAAGTGTCTTTACAGGAGATATTAATGCCAGAAAGGAAAGAAAGCTCAGCAGAGCCCACCCTGGCATAACCCAAGCCCAACCTTGTATAGTTAGAGTCCATCCTGGCAAGGTCCAAACCTACCCTGGCATGACCCAGAGAGACAGGAGTCAGTCGAGCTCTATGGGCAGCTTCCATACTCCTCTCACAGTTCAACAAGTCAGCATATAACCCAGGGAATAGATGACATGGTGGGTGCTCTGTATAGGGTGCTGGCAACAGTGAGATTTCCTCTGGAATAAATCTGCAGAAAGCCAAATGTTTCTTCTGGCTACATTGCTTCTGACAGTATATAATCCAAAATTGTTTCCTTGGCCTTCCCAAAAAATTCCATAAGCTTTCTTAATGGGCTACAATAAATCCCTTTCTTTTAAAACCTATCTAGAGGAATTTTGTTCTTTACAAAACAGATCCTGCAACTAAGAAACCTGCCAGTATTTGTTGCCATTATTAGAGAATAAGCTAAACCACTGTTAAAAAGAAAAAGCAACTCTAAATACGGGGGCTTAAATATTTTAAAGCTTCTTCTTTCTCATATCACAATTCAAGATGGGTATCTGGGCTAAGCTCCACAAAATCATCTAGGTCCCCAGGCCGGTGGGGCAACTCTGCCATCTTCTACATTTGGCTTTTCTCTCCAGGTTGAAGGTGTTTGCTCCAGTTGTCCTCAACTGCACTGTATCCACATTTCAGGCCACAGAAAGGAGAAAGAAAAACATAGAGGTCAGACAACTTCATTTTGAAGAACATGAGGTAAGTTGTTGCTAAACCTGGAAGCTAAAAACCTCCTCTCCAAGAGAAGATGGAAAACGTAATCGCAAACTGGAGTGGGGATTAGCTTAGCCAAAATTTGATGAGGTGAGTTCTTTAGTGAAAAAAGAAG